>CM049846.1:17612736-17740236 GCA_027422415.1 Schizothorax lantsangensis | reverse complement strand
GGGGTCCAGGGAGGGGGGGAGGACAGACTTGATGTGCTGCATGACTAACCGTTCAAAGCACTTCATGAGAATAGGAGTGAGTGCTACTGGACGGTAGTCATTGAAGCAGGATGGAGATGAGTTCTTCGGGACTGGAATGATGGTGGTAGCTTTGAAGCATGTGGGGACAACAGCCTGGCTTAGTGAGATGTTGAAAATGTCTGTGAAGACATCAGTGAGTTCCACTGCACAGTCTCTCAGTACACGCCCAGGAATGTTGTCAGGACCCGGAGCTTTGTGTGCATTGATCCTGCTGAGGGATCTCCTCACGCTGTGCGGGGACAGCGTCATCATCTGGTCGCCGGGAGGAGGTGGAGTCTTCTGTGCAGTGGTGCTGTTTTGTGCCTCAAAGCGAGCAAAGAAGGCATTCAGCTCGTTCAGCAGGGGGATGGTGCTGTCACAGGTCTGGGGTGGGGGCTTGTAGTCCGTAATGGTCTGAATCCCCTGCCACAGGCTCCGAGTGTCTCTGCTGTCACTGAAACGGTGGGCTATCCTCCTGGAGTACTGTCTCTTGGCCTCTCTGATGCCGCGGGATAGGTTGGCCCTAGCTGTCCTTAGGCCCTCCTCATCTCCAGCTCTAAAGGCAGCATTCCGAGCCTTCAGAAGTCTGTAGACCTCCCCTGTCAGCCACGGCTTCTGGTTGGCCCGGACAGTGATAGTCTTTGTGACCGTTACATCATCAATACACTTGGTGATGTAGGCAGTGACAGTCTCTGAGTACTCTTGGAGGTATGTGGTGTTGTTGTATGTGGCAGCCTGTTTAAACATATTCCAGTCAGTGGTGTCGAAACAGTCTTGAAGTGCCTCTGACGACCCTTCCGGCCACACTTGTATCTGCTTGTGTATTGGTTTGATGACTTTAACGAGCGGTCTGTGTGCAGGCATTAGCATGACAGTGATGTGGTCTGAGGCTCCGAGGTGGGGGAGGGGGAGAGCCTTGTATGCTCCTCTCTGGGTGGTGTAAACAAAGTCCAGCGTATTTTTTCCCCTTGTTGGAAAGTCAACATGCTGTTGAATTTTTGGGAACACACTCTTTAAGTCTGCGTGATTAAAGTCTCCAGCCAAGATGAGAAAAGCATCTGGGTGGGCTGTCTGCTGCCCACTGATGTGCTGGTACAGATCATTCAGTGCCTCACTCCTGTTATTGTTGTTAGAGCTGGGAGGGATGTATACAGCAACGAGCAGTATGGCTGTATATTCCCTCGGTAGATAGAACGGCCGGCACTTAATAATCATAAATTCCACCAGGGGTGAGCAGTGTTTGCAGACCACAACAGCGTCGCGGCACCATACATTATTGATGTAAACACAAAGCCCGCCGCCGCGTCTCTTACCTCCCTCGACGAGAGCTCTGTCTGCTCGATAGCATGTTAGCTGCTCGAGCTGAATGGCGCAGTCCGGAACGCTGTTGTTAAGCCATGTTTCCGTAAACACAAAAACACAACAGTCTCTTACAGTCCTCTGAGTTGAGCGAAGTAGTCGGATGTGGTCCAGTTTATTGTCCAAAGAGCGTACGTTCGCCAGTACGATGGAGGGGATAGCTGGCTTGTGTGGGTTAGCCGCTAGCCTAGCTCGGATACCTCCGCGCTTACCCCTCTTCTGCTTCCTCTCACGCTGCTTGTAGCGCCTCCGCTGTGGGCGAGATGCAGTAGTGGGGGTCGGTGATGGTGTAGGCCTCCGGAGCAAACCGAGGTCCCGCAGCTCTTCGGCATGCGCGGAGTTTAACTCTAAAAATGTGGTTCTGCCGACATCGAGCAGAAACTCACGACTGTATGCGCGCTTAAAGACAGGTAGATGAGACGAATATGTACAAAAACATTGCGACTTACAAGACAAAAAACACGAAAACACCGTTCTGTCGGGAGAGAGAGAAGCCGCTGCGTCTGTTGTGTGCGCCGCCATCTTGGATAATTCAGCTCTCAGAGAGTTTAGCATGTTAATATACACGGCAATGTTAAAGGTGTGGTTGACTGTTTCTTTTCTAGGCTTGATTGTGCTTATGGGGTGCAGTGTAACATGTGTTAATGCTTGTTTTTATTTTTTTTAAAGAGCATTATTTTTTAACATAATTTACCTTTATTCTACACCGCTCTGTCCCTTCGCCAAGGCTCTGATGATTTCCTGGTTTTATGAAGCCCCTCCCTAAGAAATACACAATGGGCTCAGATTGGTTAGCTGGCCCAGTGTGTTGTGATTCGCTAAACCACCTAGTGCAGTCCAGAAAAGTCAAGGCCCCTCACCTCAGTGGCATGTTCTCTGGTTGTATTGTAAACAATGGCATTGTCAATATTGCTCATCAGTTTGAGCCCGACTGAGACCCAGAGAATATTAGTGAAGAAGATTGTGCAGAACCTGTGCAAACATGGCTCTTACAGGACATTTCAGAATGGTATGTTTTTTTGTTTGTTGTTGTCTCATACTTTTAGATACGCTGTTATTTGTAAATGCTACTACTTATGGTAGATTCTAATATACAATTTTATACTGATTAAAGCTTTAATACAGCAGAATACATGATTGTGTTGTAGCATTTTTGTAACAGTAACAAGTGTTTGCCAGCAAGTATTGCTTGCTACCATGGCAACCGCCTGCACGTCCATGTTTAACCCTTCTCATAGATATGTGAAAAAATATCTGTCTGTCTATACCAGGGATGGGCAACTTTGAGAGTGACGAGGGCCAGGATTTTTTATCCTTTATACCAAGGGGCCAGATTACTAATCCACGTCCACACACCTTTTACACCGTCTTACTCAGTTTCCTTTTTATTGAAATAAATTAGTATAATTAATGTCATTTGCTTTTAAAGATTTTATTAACTATAAAACTTGTGCAGTTATGCTAGTTCAGAAGGGAAACTTTGTTGTCAGTTGACAGAAATATTACCCAACAAGTCAATGTAAACATCTCAATTGCATTGTCTGTAAATTTGCAACAAACAAATGTACAGAGGTCCTTTTTTTTATTAGTGGCCTACAGAACATTCTCAAAAAAAAACTAATTAGGACAGTTAAAAAGGGCTTATTCAAATAAAAATAAAAAAGTTATTCCAAATGGTACCATAAAATAACCTGGGGCTGGATTCACAAAAATCTTCTTAAGAAATAAGTTAAGAAATTTCTTCTTAAGAATGTTTCGTGAATCTGGCCCCTGGTCTCTGCAGGATTTTCAAAATCAATTTTAAGACCTTTAAAGACCTTTTTAAGATCTGCACTTCACATTTCAGCCTTTAAACAATTTTTAAGAAAAGGGATGAGTCAAAAATATCAATGAATTGTTATATTAAATAACATATAAATTAGTGCTGTCAATCGATTCAAAAATTTAATCGCGTTAATCACAGTCATGGACTGTGATTAATCATGATTAATCACAAATTTAAAATACTAGGATTTACCTGTAAATGTGTTGAAATAAACAAATGCGTGACAAACTAGTTTAAGGAAACATAACCTTTCACACTTCCGCCAGGTATGAGACATAATCCTTATTATTCTTAAATCCTTATTATTCTTTTATTCTTTCTTTTATGTTTTTATTCAGCCATTATCAGTCTTTATACTGGCAATAAAACATTTACCAAGCCACATCGCTTCAATCCCAGGATACATTTACCCAACTATTATCAAAAGTATTTCTAAATAAATTCAACATTTCTTGCGACCTTACATGAAGTATTATGACAAAATGCATTATGAAGAAGAATTGGACCGGTTCTGGTGCATTAGAGCTAACATTAGCATCATAAGACAATTTATGAGATTAATAGTACACTTTTACTCAGAACTCACTTCAAACCACCATCGAGTGTTTGTAATAACCTCCTTTTGCGATCACATGTGGAATTTGGTTGTTTACTGTTGTTAAAATATGCTTTTTATAGCCTTTTATATCACTGCAAAAATGAGCATTTCAGAGGTAAGTTACACATTCATCTCAAGAAAATCACATAGAAACCATATCCTATCGTAATTGTGTGTTTATTATTTTATATAATCTATAGTGGCTGTTGTCATGTTTATTTCTGCTGTGTTGTATGCTGTGGCTGAAACTCACGTTGTTTGTGATGTTACAACCGCCTCTCAGTTCTGAAGTTGCCAGGTATACATTCCAAGTATGATACACATTAGCAAAAGGATCTATTTAAATTTTTATTTGTCTATATACAATTTGGGCGGCCGCAGTAGATTATAAAAGTAGCCCGAAATACCGCAACCCTCGGCTCTGTAATTTTTCCCGCGACTGTATTTTCAAAATAGCCCACGGTCACTTGTGCCGCAGCCGTTACCCTGGCAACACTGGTTCACTCTACGCCCATCACACACAGATAGATAACCTTCCGCGCTGCGATGACAGGAAGAAGTTGGGGTCAAACCTTATCAAACGATTAATTTGCGTTAAAAAAATATTAACGCATTCAATTTTTTAGATTAATCACATGCGTTAACGCGTTAAAGTTGACACCCCTAATATAAATATATCTTAATTGTTTAGATTTTTATAATGCATTAGCTTTTTGCCGATCCACAGGTTCACATTTAAAAATATGTTGCAAAAATAGCAAACGGGCTTATTGAAAAAGCAAATTCGTTCTCTGGCAGCAGGTTTCACTTTCAGAGCGGCAGAATATACCAGTTTCCCCGGTAACCGCAGTACACAACAAAGCAGCAGTGCCTGACTTTGAAACGTGCAGAGCTCATATTTATTTTGAAATCATAGCCTTTTGAAGTATAATCGTCATATTAATCCATATAGCAATTCATGTCTTTCCGTCCCCAAATTTAAGACCTCTTATAATTGAGACTTTTTGTAACATTTAGGAGTTTTCATGGCCATAAATTTAAACAATTAAACTAAAATGAAGACATTTTAAGGACCCGAAGAAACCCTAAGAACATAGTTCAGTACAAACATTTCTGTCATACATTTGGCGAAAAGCTTTTGTTGACTATGCATTGTTTTACCTTTGAAATTTGAGGCAAGTGCAACTCTGGCGTCCCGTGGTCTGTGAGCAGTGGTGTGATGGCGATTTAAATAAAAATACAGATTTCCAAAAAATCCAAACATATCCCCTTGAACTTGTTAAAAAAGATATTCTGTTAACCATCTTGACTGGAAAATACTGTTTTCATGGTCTGTTTTTTCTTTTATTATTTGCTAAGGTTAGTGAATGTTTACACTGCGCTGAAATTAATATGGGGAGCGGCTGGAACTAGCGACCTCTCCTGGTTGGAGATAGTATTAACATCATAAACTGAAAGCAATCTTTACGTGACTTACTTTTCAAATGTTTTTAAAATTGATCATACGAATGTAATATAATCCAGCGGGCCATACTAAAAGACACTGGGGGCCGTATACGGCCCGCGGGCCGCCAGTTGCCCATCCCTGGTCTATACACATAAAGTGTATAATTGGAACACAGTTCATTGATGAAGCTGACGAGCTGATGATCTGAATGAGAGAGAGAGATGCAGAGCAGAGTGTGTGCAGAGCAGGGGGACTCAAGGAACAGGATTAAGTGGAAGTGAAATCACAATCAAACACCCCTTTAATGTGCTTGGTCTTGGCAGAATAGATCTGCTATGCTGCAGCTAATACATCTATAGACATGCTGCTCTGAGCATGTAAGAAATACTGCTACACACAGAGCTAGGTAGATTACTTACAAATTGTAATCCGTTACTGATTCCAAATTACATGACAAAAATTGTAGTCAGTAACGTAATCCATTACATTACACATTTTAGATAATATAATCAGATTACTTTTAGATTACTTTTGACCTAACTCGTTTTTTCACATTGATTTAAACAGGATAATCTTGTACCAAGAGTACCTTGAGTGAGAAAATATATTCCTTTCATTGTATTTATCAACATGAAGTGCATTAAACAATATTACATCAATGTTTCCCAAACTGGGGTTCGTAAAGGAACTGCAGGGGGTTTGTGAGTTTAATGAAAGGCAAACATGTAATTAATTCATAAAAACGTAAAATTAAATTAAATCATTTTAAAATAACAATCAAAATAATTCACTTACTAAAAAAGGAAATATTTTATGTTTACCTGCACGCCATATGACCATTAACCAGATGCAAATGTGATACTTAATTATTAAAATATTTATTTTAAAATATCAGGGGTACTTAACGGGGTCATTGATTATGATTTCACTTTTTTAACTTTAGTTAGTGTGTAATGTTGCTGTTTGAGCAAAAACAACATCTGCAAAGTTACGATGCTCAAAGTTCAATGCAAAGGGACATATAGTCTTTTACAGAATTGCTGATTGACCACCCTAAAGTAAATATATTACGTGAAAGAGGTTCAGATGACAAAAAGTTTGAGAATGTCTGCAAATAAGAAATTATGAGAATTTGTGCATTTTAATGAGTTTGAAAGACAAAAGCCTTTCAATAATACATAAGAATACATGGTTAAATAACCTACAGAGTGATAATTAAAAAAAAATGAATGTGTTCATCAGTAGATGATGCAATGTTGAAACAATTCTTAAACCTGGAAGGATTTTTGTAAATCCATGGGTCAAATGCTGTGTTGCCACCTGACTAATGACTAGTCTATGTGTGAATATCCACAAAACTGGACTTTCTGAGTAAATATAAGCGGTAGACAATTTTAGAAAGGAAAATTTAAAAGATAAAAAAGAGGAATTAGGGAGAATCAATAAATGATGAATAGTTTATTGCTATTGTGTGAATAATATGTAATCATGTAATCAATAAAAAAGTAACTGTAGTCTGAGTATTTTAAAATGTAACTTTCTCTTATTACAAGTACTTCATTTTTGGAATCTGATTACGTAATCTAGATTACATGTAATCAGTTACTACCCAGCTCTGGCTACACATATAACATAACTGAAATACCCCCCAACAAAGCAGGAGACACAGAAATGGACAGAAATGGACATATTACAAGCCAATATGCTTGCCGCTGAGTGTAAGAATATACAGGTGCATCTCAATTAATTAGAATGTCGTGAAAAAGTTAATTTTTTCTTGTAGGTTATTTCAAAAAGTGAAACTTTCATATATTTTAGATTCAGTGCATGTAAAGTAAAACATTTCAAAAGTTTTTTTGTTTTAATTTT
The DNA here is from genome assembly GCA_027422415.1 of Schizothorax lantsangensis. Classification (NCBI taxonomy): domain Eukaryota; kingdom Metazoa; phylum Chordata; class Actinopteri; order Cypriniformes; family Cyprinidae; genus Schizothorax; species Schizothorax lantsangensis. Next base: position 17,733,078 of record CM049846.1, on the reverse strand, counting down.
GATGATTAGAGCTTACAGCTCATGAAAGTCAAAAATCAGTATCTCAAAATATTAGAATATTTACATTTGAGTTTCAATTAATGACCATCCCTACAGTATAAATTCTGGGTATCTCTTGTTCTTTGAAACCACAATAATGGAGAAGACTGCTGACTTGGCAATGATCCAGAAGACGAACATTGATGCCCTCCACAAAGAGGGTAAGTCACAGAGGGTCATTACTGAAAGGTGTGGCTGTTTACAGAGTGCTGTATCAAAGCATATTGAATGCAAAGTTGACTGGAAGGAAGAATTTGGGTAGGAAAAGGTGCACAAGCAACAGGGATGACCGCAAGCTTGAGAATACTGTCAAGCAAAGCTGATTCAAACACTTGTGAGAGCTTCACAAGGAGTGGACTGAAGCTGGAGTCAGTGCATCAAGAGTCACCACGCTCAGACGTCTTCAGGAAAAGGGCTACCAAGCCACTTCTGAACCAGAGACAACGTCAGAAGCATCTTACCTGGGCTGTGGAGAAAAAGAACTCAGTGGTCCAAAGTCCTCTTTTCAGATGAAAGTAAATTTTGTATTTCATTTGGAAATCAAGGTCCCAGAGTCTGGAGGAAGAGTGGAGAGGCACGGAATCTATGTTGCTTGAAGTCCAGTGTGAAGTTTCCACAGTCAGTGATGATTTGGGCTGCCATGTCATCTGCTGGTGTTGGTCCACTGTGTTTTCTGAAGTCCACAGTCAACATCTACCAGGAAATTTTAGAGCCCTTCCATGCTTCCTTCTGCTGACAAGCTTTATGGAGATGCTGATTTCATTTTCCAGCAGGACTTGGCACCTGCCCACACTGCCAAAGGTACCAAAAGCTGGTTCAATGACCATGGTGTTACTGTGCTTGATTGGCCAGCAAACTCGCCTGTATTGTCAAGAGGAAGATGAGAGACACCAGACCCAACAATGCAGATGACCTGAAGGCCACTGTCAAAGAAACCTGGGCTTCCATACCACCTCAGCAGTGCCACAAACTGATCACCTCCATGCCACGCCAAATTGAGGCAGTAATTAAAGCAAAAGGAGCCCCTACCAAGTATTGAGTACATATACAGTAAATTAACATACTTTCCAGAAGGCCAACAATTCACTAAAAATGTTTTTTATTTTATTGGTCTTATGAAGTATTCTAATTTGTTGAGATAGTGAATTGGTGGGTTTTTGTTAAATGTGAGCCTAAATCATCACAATTAAAAGAACCAAAGACTTAAACTACTTCAGTCTGTGTGCATTGAATTTATTTAATACACGAGTTTCACAATTTGAGTTGAATTACTGAAATAAATGAACTTTTCCATGACATTCTAATTTATTGAGATGCACCTGTAAACTGCTGCATCGTAAGATATGCATATCCACGCACATAGAACGAATGAAAACAGGACAGGATTAAACAAAACATCCCCCAAACAAACAGATCTGTCGCCAAAACATATACAGTATACTACTGCTGCTCCAAAGAGCCATATGAACGGCATGTATTACTATCTATGTGTGCCTGGGCTACCACGCCGACCGGCTTAACACCAGTGGCCTATGCCTATGTGTGCCTGAGCTACCATGTCGATCGGTTTAACACTAGAATATAGAATATGTGTAGTTAACAAATAGATATACGTTGCAAGGTGATGAGATAAAAAAAAAACAGCAACCACCTGAAGCAAAAAAAATACATTTTGTTTTTTATTTAAATTTAAGTAATTTGATAATTTTCATTGACAAAACTTTTAAAGGGGTCATCGGATGCAAAATGCACTTTTACATGTTGTTTGAACTGAAATGTGTCTTGGCAATGTGTGTACACAACCACCCTATAATGATAAAAAATCCATCTAGTGCTTTTTTTTAAATCTTGATAAATCCAAACCCCTTTCTCATATCAACCCGATTTCATATTCTTGGCAGAATGATGTAGTTCTGCACAGGCCCCTCTTACGATTGTTGATTGACAGTGGCGTCAGTCTTTGGTTTTATCACAGCTCTGCCCTGAGTGAGCTGCCATCAGTCCACCATTGTTTCGACACCGGAGCAGATGTAGACAAGAATAGCTCCTAAGTGATCTGTGTTTCCCACAGGATTTTGTGAGACTGTGGTGGGTGGACCTCGGTCCCTCTAGGGGGGTCCGGGGGCATGCCCCCCGTAAGAATTTTTTTTACATTTTAAAGTTAAATTCATCTATGTGGAGCAATTTGAGAGTTCAAAATTAAGATCTCCAACACAGGTTCAGTTTGCAAACTTAAATAAAAAAGCTGGTGAATTGACTTGCACTTGAGGTTTAAAGTAGGGATGTGCGGGTCTAGTCGACTAGTCGACTAAACGGTACAGCTCCTACTAGTCGACACTGAAAACAATAGTCGATTACACGAGAGAAAAAAAAAAACATGATGATTTTATCATTCAAATTACCATAATTTTAACGTTACATTTAAAACATTTTAAAGAACAGTTAAAATAAAACTTTTGAAAAAGAATTCATATCAAAATATTTAAATATATAAATATTTTTAAAAGCGTATCTGGGCATAAACTACATTTTTACCTCACATGCGTTTTCTTCATGTCAGTTGTGGTGAGCTCAAAATGACCACGCGAAAGACCAGCAAGGTGTGGGATTATTTTGAATTAGAAGGAAATGGAAAGGTTTTGTGTAAACTGTGTAATGTCAAATTGGCTTACAATAACTTTACTGGAGCTATGCGTAATCATATTCAATACAGGCATGTATTGGGAAAAGGAAGATGGCGGGAGGGAAAAGGAAGATGGCGGCGCGTTCTGACGCAGCGGCTGCTCCAGGTCCCAAAGACGGTGCTTTTATGTCTTTTAATGTCGTCTGTTCGTCTCCAAATAGTTTAAATTTACCGCTAACTCATAAGGAAAAACACATATATGATCGCCGAAGCCTTGTGGACATCGGCAACGCGTACAAACACCAACTCTCGCAGGCGACTACTGAGAAGCTACGAGGCCTTTGTTTACTGCTGGAGCCGGACCTCGAGACCACGGCCTCGCCTACTGACGCTACCCGCACAAGGCAGCGTCGCAAGCGGTGTGAGAGAGGACGGAAGCGCGGTAAACGCGGAGGTATACGAGCCAGGCTAAGGGCTAATCCCACAAGACCGGCTCTCCCAACACTCATGCTCTCAAACGTTCGCTCTCTGGAAAACAAACTGGACTTAATTCAACTCACTCGGTCTACACAGCATGAGGCAAGGGATTGCTGTGTGTTTGTTTTCACCGAAACATGGCTAAACAACAACATCCCGGACTCCGCCATTCAGTTACACGGATTAAACTGCTACCGAGCAGACAGGGACTCATCACTGTCTGGTAAGACCCGCGGGGGTGGCTTGTGTGTTTATATCAACAAAGAATGGTGTAACAATGCTGCGGTAATATCAAAACACTGTTCATCGCTGGTGGAGTTTATGTTTGTGAAGTGTCGACCGTTCTATCTGCCGCGGGAGTTCACGGCCATTGTTATTGCCGCGGTTTACATTCCACCGTGTGCAAACGCTAAGGACGCGCTTCGTGAACTGTATTGCGCCATCAGTGAACAACAAACAAATAACCCCGACGGCTTTTTCATCATAGCCGGTGACTTTAACCACGCAAACTTAAAGACAGTTTTGCCAAAGTTCTACCAACATGTGAACTTTGCGACAAGGGGAAATAATACACTGGATTTTGTTTATACAACAGGGAAAAACGCATACAAAGCTGAACCCCGCCCCCACCTCGGGTACTCGGATCACATCTCTGTTATGCTAATCCCAGCATACAGACCACTTCTCAAGCTTGCCAAACCGGTTCAAAAACTCATTACAATTTGGCCAAATGATGCTACCTCAACACTACAGGACTGCTTTCAGTGCACAGACTGGAACATGTTTAAAGAGGCAGCCACCTACAACAACCACACAGACCTGCATGAGTACACTGAAACTGTGACTGCTTACATCAAAAAGTGCATGGATGATGTGACAGTCACCAAGACCATCACCACACGTGCAAACCAGAAACCATGGATGACAGCAGAGGTTCGTGGGCTGCTAAAGACCAGAGACGAAGCATTCAGATCAGGAGATAAAGCGGCCCTCAAAACAGCAAGAGCCAATCTGTCCTGTGGCATCAAAAATGCAAAACGGTCACATGCTCAAAAAATCAACAATCACTTCACAGACAGCAGAGACACACGGAGCCTGTGGCAAGCCATTCAGACCATCACTGACTACAAGCCCCCGCCACAGGCCTGTGATGAGGACACATCCCTCCCCGATGCACTCAACCACTTTTATTCACGGTTTGAAATGCAGAATGACACACCTGCACAAAAACTGCCCACACCTCCCAACGACCGGGCGCTTTGTCTGTCTCCAGCCGACGTAAGGAAGACCCTATCTAGGATTAACCCACGCAAGGCTGCGGGTCCTGACAACATACCTGGCCGTGTACTGAAAGACTGTGCTGCACAGCTGACGGATGTCCTAACAGATATCTTCAACACCTCGCTGAGCCAGGCAGTCGTCCCCACATGTCTCAAATCCACAACAATCATACCGGTACCAAAGAAATCACCTGTGTCCTGTCTAAATGACTACCGTCCCATAGCACTGACTCCAATCATGATGAAGTGCTTTGAGAGGTTAGTCATGCACAACATCAAAAACAGCCTCCCCAACACACTTGACCCGCTGCAGTTTGCATACCGTCCAAACCGCTCTACGGACGATGCAATCTCCTCCACCCTCCACCTGGCTCTTACCCACCTAGAAAATAAAGACTCCTACGTTAGAATGCTGTTCATCGACTTCAGCTCAGCATTCAACACAATTATCCCACAACAGCTCATAAATAAACTAAACCTGCTGGGCCTTAACAATTCCCTTTGCAATTGGATCCTGGACTTTCTAACCGGAAGACCTCAGTCAGTCCGTGTCGGCCACAACACCTCGAGCACTACCACACTGAGCACAGGTGCCCCACAAGGCTGTGTGCTCAGCCCGCTGCTCTTCACGCTGCTGACCCACGACTGCACTGCCAAGTTCAGCTCCAACCACATCATCAAGTTTGCTGATGACACAACAGTGGTAGGTCTCATCAGCAACAACGATGAAACGCACTACAGAGAGGAGGTGACACAGCTGGCGGAATGGTGTGGCACTAACAATCTGTCCCTCAATGTGGAGAAGACAAAGGAGGTTGTGATGGACTTCAGGAGAAACTCCGTTGACCACCCCCCACTGACCATCGACAGTTCGACTGTGGAGAGAGTCAGCAGCACTAAATTCCTGGGGGTGCACATCGCAGAGGATCTCACCTGGACCACCAACACCATGTCACTCTCCAAGAAGGCACAACAGCGCCTACACTTTCTCCGCCGGCTGAAAAGAGCAAGTCTCCCACCACCCATCCTCACCACATTCTACAGGGGCACCATTGAGAGTGTGCTGACCAGCTGCATCACTGTCTGGTACGGGAACTGCAGTGCTGCTGACCGCAAGACCCTCCAGCGGACAGTGAACACGGCTGCAAAGATCATCGGTGCCCCTCTCCCATCCATCCTGGACATGTTCCTTGCACGATGCTCCAGCAAAACCAACAGCATCGTGAAGGACCCCACCCACCCCTCCCACAGTCTCTTCCAGCTCCTACCATCAGGAAGACGGTACCGGAGCATCAGAGCCCGCTCCGCCAGACTGCTCAACAGCTTTTTCCCCCTGGCTGTGAGAGCCCTGAACTCAGATCACCCCGCCTCCCTCTGAAACCCCATGCAACCCCCTACCTCCTGAAACATGGACCCCCCCCCCCCCCCCCCCCCCCCCCTCCTCCAATCATCCCCCAACCTTACCACACAAAAGAAAAAACTGTAAACTGTTTTTTTTTTTTTTTTTTTTTTTTTCTGTGCAATCCAAGTGTGCTACACACAGGTGAGTGGGCCTGTACAAACCACCTGTAGTAACACACTCTCCTCTATGCACTAGACACTTTTCCTAACACTGCTATGTACACAATCCCACAAAAGACTCGGCAATATATGCATGTTTACATGCTCATGCACCACTACAAATCATCTTGTACTGTTCCCCAGCCAGCTGCTGACTCCCAATGTTTCTCTCTGCACATGTACAGTATTTATGTGAAGCATTCGCATAGTTTGTATAGTTTGTATTTTTTATCTTTATCTTTAGTTGTATAGGATAAACATTTAGGGTAAACAGTTTGTATAGTTTGTATTTTCTATCTTTATCTTTAGTTGTATAGGGTAAACATTTATATATAGTATACCTAGTCAAATCTGTCAGTAGGTTAGTTTTGTGTATAGGTTTATAGTGTTTTACTTCATTGTTGTATGTCTGTATTTATGTAGCACCGTGGTCCTGTGAGGCACGACATTTCGTTCCACTGCATGTCCCCACATGCAGCGGAATGACAATAAAGCTCAACTTGAACTTGAACTTGAACTTGTATGCATTAGCTTGGAGGCTAGCCAAAGCCAAATATCAATCATGTCATACACTACAACCTGCCGCTGCGGTCCGCGATCCTATCCACGCCGTCTATTCCTCTAAACGAAGACCCACTTCGGTGGTGGTGCGGGATTTCCAGGCTCTTTTCGAAACTGTCTGCTTGCTTGTAGTTATCTCTCTGTGTGCCTGTGACTTGTGAAAATAACAATCAAAATAATTCACTTACTAAAAAAGGAAATATTTTATGTTTACCTGCACGCCATATGACCATTAACCAGATGCAAATGTGATACTTAATTATTAAAATATTTATTTTAAAATATCAGGGGTACTTAACGGGGTCATTGATTATGATTTCACTTTTTTAACTTTAGTTAGTGTGTAATGTTGCTGTTTGAGCAAAAACAACATCTGCAAAGTTACGATGCTCAAAGTTCAATGCAAAGGGACATATAGTCTTTTACAGAATTGCTGATTGACCACCCTAAAGTAAATATATTACGTGAAAGAGGTTCAGATGACAAAAAGTTTGAGAATGTCTGCAAATAAGAAATTATGAGAATTTGTGCATTTTAATGAGTTTGAAAGACAAAAGCCTTTCAATAATACATAAGAATACATGGTTAAATAACCTACAGAGTGATAATTAAAAAAAAATGAATGTGTTCATCAGTAGATGATGCAATGTTGAAACAATTCTTAAACCTGGAAGGATTTTTGTAAATCCATGGGTCAAATGCTGTGTTGCCACCTGACCAATATGCTTGCCGCTGAGTGTAAGAATATACAGGTGCATCTCAATTAATTAGAATGTCGTGAAAAAGTTAATTTTTTCTTGTAGGTTATTTCAAAAAGTGAAACTTTCATATATTTTAGATTCAGTGCATGTAAAGTAAAACATTTCAAAAGTTTTTTTGTTTTAATTTTGATGATTAGAGCTTACAGCTCATGAAAGTCAAAAATCAGTATCTCAAAATATTAGAATATTTACATTTGAGTTTCAATTAATGACCATCCCTACAGTATAAATTCTGGGTATCTCTTGTTCTTTGAAACCACAATAATGGAGAAGACTGCTGACTTGGCAATGATCCAGAAGACGAACATTGATGCCCTCCACAAAGAGGGTAAGTCACAGAGGGTCATTACTGAAAGGTGTGGCTGTTTACAGAGTGCTGTATCAAAGCATATTGAATGCAAAGTTGACTGGAAGGAAGAATTTGGGTAGGAAAAGGTGCACAAGCAACAGGGATGACCGCAAGCTTGAGAATACTGTCAAGCAAAGCTGATTCAAACACTTGTGAGAGCTTCACAAGGAGTGGACTGAAGCTGGAGTCAGTGCATCAAGAGTCACCACGCTCAGACGTCTTCAGGAAAAGGGCTACCAAGCCACTTCTGAACCAGAGACAACGTCAGAAGCATCTTACCTGGGCTGTGGAGAAAAAGAACTCAGTGGTCCAAAGTCCTCTTTTCAGATGAAAGTAAATTTTGTATTTCATTTGGAAATCAAGGTCCCAGAGTCTGGAGGAAGAGTGGAGAGGCACGGAATCTATGTTGCTTGAAGTCCAGTGTGAAGTTTCCACAGTCAGTGATGATTTGGGCTGCCATGTCATCTGCTGGTGTTGGTCCACTGTGTTTTCTGAAGTCCACAGTCAACATCTACCAGGAAATTTTAGAGCCCTTCCATGCTTCCTTCTGCTGACAAGCTTTATGGAGATGCTGATTTCATTTTCCAGCAGGACTTGGCACCTGCCCACACTGCCAAAGGTACCAAAAGCTGGTTCAATGACCATGGTGTTACTGTGCTTGATTGGCCAGCAAACTCGCCTGTATTGTCAAGAGGAAGATGAGAGACACCAGACCCAACAATGCAGATGACCTGAAGGCCACTGTCAAAGAAACCTGGGCTTCCATACCACCTCAGCAGTGCCACAAACTGATCACCTCCATGCCACGCCAAATTGAGGCAGTAATTAAAGCAAAAGGAGCCCCTACCAAGTATTGAGTACATATACAGTAAATTAACATACTTTCCAGAAGGCCAACAATTCACTAAAAATGTTTTTTATTTTATTGGTCTTATGAAGTATTCTAATTTGTTGAGATAGTGAATTGGTGGGTTTTTGTTAAATGTGAGCCTAAATCATCACAATTAAAAGAACCAAAGACTTAAACTACTTCAGTCTGTGTGCATTGAATTTATTTAATACACGAGTTTCACAATTTGAGTTGAATTACTGAAATAAATGAACTTTTCCATGACATTCTAATTTATTGAGATGCACCTGTAAACTGCTGCATCGTAAGATATGCATATCCACGCACATAGAACGAATGAAAACAGGACAGGATTAAACAAAACATCCCCCAAACAAACAGATCTGTCGCCAAAACATATACAGTATACTACTGCTGCTCCAAAGAGCCATATGAACGGCATGTATTACTATCTATGTGTGCCTGGGCTACCACGCCGACCGGCTTAACACCAGTGGCCTATGCCTATGTGTGCCTGAGCTACCATGTCGATCGGTTTAACACTAGAATATAGAATATGTGTAGTTAACAAATAGATATACGTTGCAAGGTGATGAGATAAAAAAAAAACAGCAACCACCTGAAGCAAAAAAAATACATTTTGTTTTTTATTTAAATTTAAGTAATTTGATAATTTTCATTGACAAAACTTTTAAAGGGGTCATCGGATGCAAAATGCACTTTTACATGTTGTTTGAACTGAAATGTGTCTTGGCAATGTGTGTACACAACCACCCTATAATGATAAAAAATCCATCTAGTGCTTTTTTTTAAATCTTGATAAATCCAAACCCCTTTCTCATATCAACCCGATTTCATATTCTTGGCAGAATGATGTAGTTCTGCACAGGCCCCTCTTACGATTGTTGATTGACAGTGGCGTCAGTCTTTGGTTTTATCACAGCTCTGCCCTGAGTGAGCTGCCATCAGTCCACCATTGTTTCGACACCGGAGCAGATGTAGACAAGAATAGCTCCTAAGTGATCTGTGTTTCCCACAGGATTTTGTGAGACTGTGGTGGGTGGACCTCGGTCCCTCTAGGGGGGTCCGGGGGCATGCCCCCCGTAAGAATTTTTTTTACATTTTAAAGTTAAATTCATCTATGTGGAGCAATTTGAGAGTTCAAAATTAAGATCTCCAACACAGGTTCAGTTTGCAAACTTAAATAAAAAAGCTGGTGAATTGACTTGCACTTGAGGTTTAAAGTAGGGATGTGCGGGTCTAGTCGACTAGTCGACTAAACGGTACAGCTCCTACTAGTCGACACTGAAAACAATAGTCGATTACACGAGAGAAAAAAAAAAACATGATGATTTTATCATTCAAATTACCATAATTTTAACGTTACATTTAAAACATTTTAAAGAACAGTTAAAATAAAACTTTTGAAAAAGAATTCATATCAAAATATTTAAATATATAAATATTTTTAAAAGCGTATCTGGGCATAAACTACATTTTTACCTCACATGCGTTTTCTTCATGTCAGTTGTGGTGAGCTCAAAATGACCACGCGAAAGACCAGCAAGGTGTGGGATTATTTTGAATTAGAAGGAAATGGAAAGGTTTTGTGTAAACTGTGTAATGTCAAATTGGCTTACAATAACTTTACTGGAGCTATGCGTAATCATATTCAATACAGGCATGTATTGGGAAAAGGAAGATGGCGGGAGGGAAAAGGAAGATGGCGGCGCGTTCTGACGCAGCGGCTGCTCCAGGTCCCAAAGACGGTGCTTTTATGTCTTTTAATGTCGTCTGTTCGTCTCCAAATAGTTTAAATTTACCGCTAACTCATAAGGAAAAACACATATATGATCGCCGAAGCCTTGTGGACATCGGCAACGCGTACAAACACCAACTCTCGCAGGCGACTACTGAGAAGCTACGAGGCCTTTGTTTACTGCTGGAGCCGGACCTCGAGACCACGGCCTCGCCTACTGACGCTACCCGCACAAGGCAGCGTCGCAAGCGGTGTGAGAGAGGACGGAAGCGCGGTAAACGCGGAGGTATACGAGCCAGGCTAAGGGCTAATCCCACAAGACCGGCTCTCCCAACACTCATGCTCTCAAACGTTCGCTCTCTGGAAAACAAACTGGACTTAATTCAACTCACTCGGTCTACACAGCATGAGGCAAGGGATTGCTGTGTGTTTGTTTTCACCGAAACATGGCTAAACAACAACATCCCGGACTCCGCCATTCAGTTACACGGATTAAACTGCTACCGAGCAGACAGGGACTCATCACTGTCTGGTAAGACCCGCGGGGGTGGCTTGTGTGTTTATATCAACAAAGAATGGTGTAACAATGCTGCGGTAATATCAAAACACTGTTCATCGCTGGTGGAGTTTATGTTTGTGAAGTGTCGACCGTTCTATCTGCCGCGGGAGTTCACGGCCATTGTTATTGCCGCGGTTTACATTCCACCGTGTGCAAACGCTAAGGACGCGCTTCGTGAACTGTATTGCGCCATCAGTGAACAACAAACAAATAACCCCGACGGCTTTTTCATCATAGCCGGTGACTTTAACCACGCAAACTTAAAGACAGTTTTGCCAAAGTTCTACCAACATGTGAACTTTGCGACAAGGGGAAATAATACACTGGATTTTGTTTATACAACAGGGAAAAACGCATACAAAGCTGAACCCCGCCCCCACCTCGGGTACTCGGATCACATCTCTGTTATGCTAATCCCAGCATACAGACCACTTCTCAAGCTTGCCAAACCGGTTCAAAAACTCATTACAATTTGGCCAAATGATGCTACCTCAACACTACAGGACTGCTTTCAGTGCACAGACTGGAACATGTTTAAAGAGGCAGCCACCTACAACAACCACACAGACCTGCATGAGTACACTGAAACTGTGACTGCTTACATCAAAAAGTGCATGGATGATGTGACAGTCACCAAGACCATCACCACACGTGCAAACCAGAAACCATGGATGACAGCAGAGGTTCGTGGGCTGCTAAAGACCAGAGACGAAGCATTCAGATCAGGAGATAAAGCGGCCCTCAAAACAGCAAGAGCCAATCTGTCCTGTGGCATCAAAAATGCAAAACGGTCACATGCTCAAAAAATCAACAATCACTTCACAGACAGCAGAGACACACGGAGCCTGTGGCAAGCCATTCAGACCATCACTGACTACAAGCCCCCGCCACAGGCCTGTGATGAGGACACATCCCTCCCCGATGCACTCAACCACTTTTATTCACGGTTTGAAATGCAGAATGACACACCTGCACAAAAACTGCCCACACCTCCCAACGACCGGGCGCTTTGTCTGTCTCCAGCCGACGTAAGGAAGACCCTATCTAGGATTAACCCACGCAAGGCTGCGGGTCCTGACAACATACCTGGCCGTGTACTGAAAGACTGTGCTGCACAGCTGACGGATGTCCTAACAGATATCTTCAACACCTCGCTGAGCCAGGCAGTCGTCCCCACATGTCTCAAATCCACAACAATCATACCGGTACCAAAGAAATCACCTGTGTCCTGTCTAAATGACTACCGTCCCATAGCACTGACTCCAATCATGATGAAGTGCTTTGAGAGGTTAGTCATGCACAACATCAAAAACAGCCTCCCCAACACACTTGACCCGCTGCAGTTTGCATACCGTCCAAACCGCTCTACGGACGATGCAATCTCCTCCACCCTCCACCTGGCTCTTACCCACCTAGAAAATAAAGACTCCTACGTTAGAATGCTGTTCATCGACTTCAGCTCAGCATTCAACACAATTATCCCACAACAGCTCATAAATAAACTAAACCTGCTGGGCCTTAACAATTCCCTTTGCAATTGGATCCTGGACTTTCTAACCGGAAGACCTCAGTCAGTCCGTGTCGGCCACAACACCTCGAGCACTACCACACTGAGCACAGGTGCCCCACAAGGCTGTGTGCTCAGCCCGCTGCTCTTCACGCTGCTGACCCACGACTGCACTGCCAAGTTCAGCTCCAACCACATCATCAAGTTTGCTGATGACACAACAGTGGTAGGTCTCATCAGCAACAACGATGAAATGCACTACAGAGAGGAGGTGACACAGCTGGCGGAATGGTGTGGCACTAACAATCTGTCCCTCAATGTGGAGAAGACAAAGGAGGTTGTGATGGACTTCAGGAGAAACTCCGTTGACCACCCCCCACTGACCATCGACAGTTCGACTGTGGAGAGAGTCAGCAGCACTAAATTCCTGGGGGTGCACATCGCAGAGGATCTCACCTGGACCACCAACACCATGTCACTCTCCAAGAAGGCACAACAGCGCCTACACTTTCTCCGCCGGCTGAAAAGAGCAAGTCTCCCACCACCCATCCTCACCACATTCTACAGGGGCACCATTGAGAGTGTGCTGACCAGCTGCATCACTGTCTGGTACGGGAACTGCAGTGCTGCTGACCGCAAGACCCTCCAGCGGACAGTGAACACGGCTGCAAAGATCATCGGTGCCCCTCTCCCATCCATCCTGGACATGTTCCTTGCACGATGCTCCAGCAAAACCAACAGCATCGTGAAGGACCCCACCCACCCCTCCCACAGTCTCTTCCAGCTCCTACCATCAGGAAGACGGTACCGGAGCATCAGAGCCCGCTCCGCCAGACTGCTCAACAGCTTTTTCCCCCTGGCTGTGAGAGCCCTGAACTCAGATCACCCCGCCTCCCTCTGAAACCCCATGCAACCCCCTACCTCCTGAAACATGGCCCCCCCCCCCCCCCCCCCAAACATCCCCCAACCTTACCACACCAAAGAAAAAACTGTAAACTGTTTTTTTTTTTTTTTTTTTTTTTTCTGTGCAATCCAAGTGTGCTACACACAGGTGAGTGGGCCTGTACAAACCACCTGTAGTAACACACTCTCCTCTATGCACTAGACACTTTTCCTAACACTGCTATGTACACAATCCCACAAAAGACTCGGCAATATATGCATGTTTACATGCTCATGCACCACTACAAATCATCTTGTACTGTTCCCCAGCCAGCTGCTGACTCCCAATGTTTCTCTCTGCACATGTACAGTATTTATGTGAAGCATTCGCATAGTTTGTATAGTTTGTATTTTTTATCTTTATCTTTAGTTGTATAGGATAAACATTTAGGGTAAACAGTTTGTATAGTTTGTATTTTCTATCTTTATCTTTAGTTGTATAGGGTAAACATTTATATATAGTATACCTAGTCAAATCTGTCAGTAGGTTAGTTTTGTGTATAGGTTTATAGTGTTTTACTTCATTGTTGTATGTCTGTATTTATGTAGCACCGTGGTCCTGTGAGGCACGACATTTCGTTCCACTGCATGTCCCCACATGCAGCGGAATGACAATAAAGCTCAACTTGAACTTGAACTTGAACTTGTATGCATTAGCTTGGAGGCTAGCCAAAGCCAAATATCAATCATGTCATACACTACAACCTGCCGCTGCGGTCCGCGATCCTATCCACGCCGTCTATTCCTCTAAACGAAGACCCACTTCGGTGGTGGTGCGGGATTTCCAGGCTCTTTTCGAAACTGTCTGCTTGCTTGTAGTTATCTCTCTGTGTGCCTGTGACTTCAGTTCCTGCCGAGCGCTTTTTTTTTTTCTTTCAAGTGCAGAATCGCCTCTAGTCCCGTCTTTTGCCAGACCACGTTAACATGTTAAATTCACTGAACAAATGCGCACGGTCTGAGTAAGTAAAACAAGCTTTGTTTTGTTTTTAGACAATATAGCCAACATGAAGTACATTTTTAAAAACCATTTTAATGCTATTCCTTGATAAACTTTCCTATTGTTTTTTACTTTTTTTTAATATGTGTTTTAATATGTTGGCTAACGTTATATGAAAATGAAGAATTCTGTCAGTCTATTGATTGATTTTCCATTTCTGCATTGCTCCAGCCGATCTGAATAAATAAGCTACGCACCGGTTTATGAAGAGTGTATGCTCTTCCTTTTTTTCTGTTTAACGACTGCCTAAAATTAATTGATGATAACGCGAGGCAAGCATACGGCATAATCATGACCTATTTTTAGCAGAATTCATTGAGGGATTTGACAGTGTGATTCAAATATTAAGTATTTCAACTGTATGCTGGTATATAGACACACGCACAGTTTTTTTTGTGTGCCATTTTTGGGGGGTTTCTAGCTTTTAGACTAGTCGACTAGTCGGATACAAAACTTCCATTTAAACGACAGTCAAATTAGCGCACAACCCTAGTTTAAAGGGGGACTCAATCCTCTTTTTAGTTGTGATATAGTGTCTCAGTCTAAATTACACTCATACCGGTGAATTTGGAAGCCAAACAAATTAGAATATAATGACAATAATAATAATGTTATATTATTATTCCTATGACAGCCATATATTGGAAAACAATTACACTGTAAAATAAATGAAAATTAATATTTCACAGGTATATTATTTGACCTTATTCTACAGTAGGGAAATTACAATACTTTTGTCCTAATTTACACATGTGCAAGCAGGGCCTAAAACTAACTTTTTACCACATCTGCCATTTTAATCATGATACAAACAACATTTTCTGGTGACTTGAGAAAATCTACCAGCCACAATTATTTTTTCCTGGCCATTAAACTGTTTTTGCAGTTGCTGCTACTACAACTACTAAACATATTTAATAATTTAAAAAAATGCCATTTGAAATTAGAACCAACCACTGCATTTTAATCACAATACAAACAATGATGCTACATGTAGATGTAGCATGAGCAGTGTTTTTTTATTTAAATTTGATTGTATCATGTCAACATTTGAAGCAAAAACAGAATTGACTGACTTCAGCTTTGTGAAATTATGCTAAAACCTGCATAAAACAAAATCAGCAGACAGGCTGAATTTCACTCTCTGACAGCAGGTGGCGCTTATGAAAGGGCAGTGATAAGAGGGGAAAAATGCAGTCGAAACTTCTCTCAAGCCAGTTCCCTTCAGAAATATATTCATATAAATCCCCACCGCAATATTTATATTTTTCATCCTATAAACAGTGAGCTTGCTCTGCGTGTACAATATTTTCTTTGTTCGCGTCTGTTCATTTTAGTCCTTGCTTGCAAGAGATAAACCTATGAACTTTTATTTTGGCGGAAACTTCAGTTGAGCTTTTATTTTGGCGGAAAACTCCAGCTTCTGTGAAAAGAGGTTTACAAACGCGTCTCATTTCAAATCTAGCGAAATACTGTCAACATTTGCCCTTTAATATGTTGAAAATTATGCTTTGAAAACAAAGAGTAACTGGTGCCCGTTGCGGTCTCAGATGCGCGCTAAACTCACAGCACGTTCAAAAACAGACTTCACTGTGAACGGAGCCTCTCTGAGACGCAGAAAACACCGGATCACGAGCTGCGAGTGCGCACTTGGCTTTGAAACACACAGCGCAAACAGGCTTGATGAAGAGATAAAGCATGTTACACTTAGTTCGTTTGACGGACACTTTGCGAAAGCAATGACATGAAACACAACATTAAAGACCTTTTATGTTATAATGAAGAGTATAAATATATTTTCGGTTTATTATGAAACTGTGGCGGGACAGATTAGACTGTGGCGGGCCGCCACAGACTAGCTAATGAATGGGAAACACTGGTGAATGATGTGTTTTGCTGTTGGATGTAATAATGAACATAGCAGTCGTCATTTACACCTGACATCTGAGCCGCTGAAGACACAGTACTTTTGTTTCTGAAGGGAATACGCCCCCGATCTACCTAAATGCATCTATGTTCACGCAAATCATTTGTGATCCAGCTTCACCTATAGAAGTGAGTATAAGAGTTTTTTTTAGGAATCTTTGCAAATCGCCTTTACTAATAATGTGCTAGTTACCAAGTTTCACGATGAATGCGGCTAAAGTTTACAGTCTCTCAGAGAGCGGCTCGGAAGGGATGAGCAGTGCTCATTAGCATTTAAAGGAACATGCAACAAAACGGCTTGCTGTAAACAGAGCTGGGGTGTATTCCAGAAAGCACGGTTAACTTACCGTCAGCTAAACCCTGAACTTTCGGTTGATTAACCCCAAACCTTGCTTACTCGAGGTATGTGGTTCCAAAAACGCATCCGGGAGTAAGTTCATTCAACACAGAGTAAGTTCCTGGTTAAGACTCAAGACATTCTCAACAGAGCGACGAGTCACTAGGGAAACGGAGGCTAAGAAAAAGCGTGCCATGCTGTTTCTTCTTCTTTTGTTCAATGGTCGTTAACGTGCTTAGTGCATATCGCCACCTAATTGATGGTTGTGCAATCATTTTTCTTTTTTTTTCATTTAATCTTTAATCCTTGAGAATATGAATTATATTGTTTGTTTGATGCTAATTATATTAAGTAATATCAGATATGTATTTTTATCATAGAAATACATTATAGAAAATGCCGATCCATGTGTGAGATGATAATATAAAATGTAATTTATATATATATAATATAATAAATTAAACATTACCTTGTCATAGTGTTTAATATAATTTATACAGATAACTGTTATATATACCAATAAAAGAAATATAATAACCATATTAGAATAATATATTACCTTATTTATTACTTATATTAGCGCTTTATAATTAACATATCATACAACTAATATATATATATATATATATATATATATATATATATATACATATATACTGTATATACATACATAGTAGGCTATATTACATAACTATATTGTAATAATATATAATGTTGTGTGCTATCTGTCACGCCCACTGAAGTCCCGTCAGTAGATCACACATGCGCTGATGGCTCTGAAGTGAACTAACCCTGGAACAGAACCTGCTCCGGCGCAGGTTATCTTCAGAGAGCAAGTTACTATGGTTACTTACCCTGAAAGTAACCTCCGATTTTGGAACCGAAAGCTGAGGTTATCCGCTCTCTTATTCTCAAACATACCTAGGTATGTCACATAACCTGCTTTCTGGAGTACACCCCTGTTTTTGACAGGGTAAAAAGGGTGTTGTTTTACACTACCAATGAGAAATTTTAACCAAAGTATGTTATAGACTTTTCATTCAAACTGTGGAAAATGGGCATCCAATGGCCCCTTTAAACTCTTATTTGTATAGTAAGCCATTAGGACTACAAAAAGAGAGTGACTCTGGCTCTGAAATTAATAAGGCAGACCACACAATACAGTGAAATGAGTAAAAGAGTGTTTACTTATCTTAGATGTTGATTTCAGATGCTTTCTGAAGCGTGCAGCAACTGCTACAGCAAGCACTAGCCAAGTATTTGAAAGTTGTGCAGAAACCTGCTGCTGATGCGAAAGAAACCAATCAGCTGTGCCATGTGAATAATCATGTTATTATATCAGATTGAGTTAAAGATGTAGTAGTACATATTGGAAAATGCTAACTTTAGCCTGATAGCACTGAAAGCGAACGTCCCACCCTCTCTGCAATTCGCCGTCCAAAGCCACGCCCCCTGAACGCATGAACGTACACAGACCAGACGACCAGAGACAACATTACCACAATACATATGCCATTAACCGGTGATAAAACTTTATAGTACAGCTAGTAAAAGTACTACAATACCAGGAAGGAAGGTCAGGTTGTTGATGTTTGCTTTCCATTCTCGCTCTGTCTGCACAGCATACGTGAACGCGCTGATGACGTATCCTGTCTGCGCGAACCGGGTGCGCAGAGGTCCCAGTCAGCAAACAAATTTGGCCCAGATTTGGCATGCGTTTGGCACAGCTGGCATTCATCCGGCACTGGCATACAGTATGTGGGCCAAACATGGCCCAGGTTTGGCAGAGGTGGTACCGGGTTTAAGACGGCACACAAGACATGGGCCATATGTCAAATGTAGTATTTGGCCCAGATGTCAAAAATAGAAATGTGGGCCACATAAGTATGGCCGATCTTGACCCACATGTAAAATCCATTTCAAATATTTTTGAGTAAAATGCCAATGTTTTCCCATACAGAAAGGTAATATATTCACATATATGTGAAACACTGTTACATATATTTAAATATATTTTGAAAATGCATAACATAAAGCTCATGTTGCGTGTTTAATTATGTGTTTACATATATGCAAACTTATATTCATGCCTCATATGATATTATATGATATATGATATTATATCGTATTATAGAATAGTATATCCTGTTGTTTTATATATATATCTATTCATCTGCCATTCATCCGGCACTGGCATACAGCATGTGGGCCAAACTTGGCCCAGGTTTGGCAGAGGTGGTACCGGGTTTAAGATGGCACACAAGACATGGGCCAGATGTCAAATGTAGTATTTGGCCCAGATGTCAAATATAGATATGTGGGCCACATAAGTATTGCCGATCTTGACCCACATTTAAAATCCATTTAAAATATTTTTGACTAAAATCCCAATGTTTTCCCATACAGAAAAGTAATATACATATTCACATATATGTGAAACACTGTTAAATATATTGAAATACATTTTGAAAATATATTTGTAAATGCATAACATAAAGCTCATATTGTGTGTTTAATTATGTGTGATTACATGTGAAATTATATTCATGCCTCATATGATGTTATATGATATATGCTATTATATCTTATTTTATAGAATAGTATATCCTGTTGTTTTATATATACAACTGACTTCAAACAATGTTTTGCATTCACTGCTTTCATATTCTCATTCAATTTACAGTTTGATGTAGGCCTTTCAGTTTCAGGACATTTTATTTGACTTTTATGTACTATTTATGTAAATGCGTATAACTTTGATGTGTTTTAGGCCATGTTATCAGAAGCCTGAAAAAGTTTCCAGTAGGCGGAAATAACAGCGCAGGCTCCGACGTCACAAGCCAAAAACTCCGGTTTTGCTGTCTACACGATTATACTGCAACCGGAGTTTTTGAAAATCTTCACCCTGGCAGGAGCTTTAAAATATGATCCGTTTCAGTGACCTGGTGCAGCGTTTGCGTGAGGACGAACGGCCAAACCGCATTGAAAAAGCTGCGGTTTGCGTTCGTGTGGACAGGGCCAATGGGCGCGTGCGTTGAGCATTCAAATCACATTTAAACTGGAGCGGATGAGGTTACCATGGTAACAGGGCGTCAACTCACTCATCTCAGCTGACAAGTAGAGAGTCTGTCTCTCTCTGCTGTTTTCACTGCTTTCAGGCAAGTTTATTCCCTAAAGTTACACAAATAATACATACAACCGTTCCTGACACTTTCTTACATGTAATTGACACGTTTCTGTTGAATCTTTAATTTACAGGAATGGTTTAGCGTCTTCAAAAAGACAGTTAGCATCACAACCGTTAACTACAGATGCTAACTATTAGAGGTAAGCTAACTATAGATTTGAGCTCTTATTAATGAACGTTTGAGCTTTTAAGCACATTTTATGTGTAGATGAGCGGCTTTGATAGTTTTGTAAATGTTTTGCTGGTACTTTGTCAATAGATAAATGGAAGTCACTAAGCTAATTAATTTAACCTAAAAGTCTGCACTGTGGGGTCAATTGGTGACGTCACTTACATGGGCTAAAATGGGCAGAAACTATTTCAAACACGTTTTTAACTTTCATTGCAAACAAATATTGATAAATCGTGTAATCTCTGTCAGCAGCTCCCATTACACATTTTCTTGTAACTTCCCCTGTTTTAGTTTTTTTTTCTGACGCTCCTGAAATCACAGTCCCAGACAGCAACATAGTGTTGGCCCAGATCCGGCCCACATCTGGCCCATGTGAAATCCATGCGGGCCAGATGTGGGCCGGATCTGGGCCAACACTGCTTGCAGTACTGTGATTTCAGGAGCGTCAGAAAAAAAAAAAACTAAAACAGGGGAAGTTACAAGAAAATTTGTAATGGGAGCTGCTGACAGAGATACAGGAAACACAGGTGATCTGAGAAATCTTATAAAATATTATTTTTTTTACAATATATTAACTATATCATCATGCATCTGTAAAATCTAAAAATATGAATTCTGGTATCTTTTAGATTTTTTGTATGTTTTGTATATTATTATTATTATTATTTCTCTTTTCTGCATTTCACCTCTGCTGTATTTACAGTGCCCTCCACTAATATTGGCACCCTTGATAAATATGAGCAAAGGCGGCTGTGAAAATAAATCTGCATTGTTTATCCTTTTGATCTTTCACTCAATAAATTCACAAAATTCTAACCTATCATTGAAGTAAAACAATTGAGAGTGGGGAGAAAATCTCATGATGAAATAAATGTTTTTCGCCAATGAATGTTGGCCACAATTATTGGCACCCATAGAAATTCTTATGAGTAAAATATCTCTGAAGTATACTCCCATTCATATTTACATTTTTTAGCACACCAGGGTGACTAGGAGCATGAAATTGTCCAGCCATGACTTTCTGTTCCACAGGATTATAAATATGAGGAACACAAAGGTCAAATTCCCTTAATCATCCATCACAATGAGAAAAAACAAAAAATATATTTCTGATGTGAAGAACAAGATTGTTGAGCATCACAAAATAGAAAGTGGCTGTAAGAAAAGAGTTAAAACATTGAAAATCCCCGTTTCCACCATCAGGGTAATAATTAAGAGGTTCCAATCAACTAAAGATGTTAAAAATCTGCCTGAAAGAGGACGTGTGTCTATATCGTCCTAATGCACGGTGAGGAGGAGAGTTTGAGTAGCCAAAGACTCTCCAAGGATCACAGCTGGAGAATTGCAGAGATTAGTTGAGTCTTGGGGTCAGAAACCTAAAAAAAAAAAATCAAACATCCCCTATATCACCACATGTTGTTCGGGAGGGTTTCAAGAAAAATTGTCCTCACTCATCCAAAAACAAACTCCAGCAAATTCAGTTGTCAGACACGACTGGAACTTCAAATGGCACTGGCATCTATTGTCAGATGAAACTGAAAAAATAGCTTTTTGGCAGCAAACCCACCAGATGAGTTTAGTACAAACAGGGATAAAAAAGTACCCCATGTCCACGGTTAAATATACTGCTGGATCTTTAATGTTGTGGGCCTGTTTTTCTGCCAGAGGTCCTGAACATCTTGTTCAGATGCATGGCATCATGGATTCTATCAAATACCAACAGATAAAAAATCAAAACCTGACTGCCTCTGTTAGAAATCTTATAATGGGCCGTGTTTGGATCTTCCACCAGGACAACAATCCAAAACAAACATTAAAATAAACACAAAAATGGGTCACTGAGCACAAAATTAATCTTTTACCATTGCTGTCTCTGTCCTCTGACCTGAACCCTGTAGAAATGAGTGAGGTGAACTGAAGAGAAGAAGTACTAACATGGAGCTGTGAATCTGAAGGATCTGGAGAGATTCTGTATGAAGAAAATGGTCTCTGATCTCTTATCAGGTGTTCTCCAAACTCTTCAGGCATTATAGGAGAAAACTCAGAGCTGTTGTGCTGGGAAAAGGACGTTGCAATAATTGGGTGCCAATAATTGTGGCCAACATGAAATAGTGAAAGCATTTATTTCACAATGAGATTTTCCCCCCACTCTCAATTGTTTTACTTCAATGATAGGTTGGAAATTTGTGCATTTTTTGAATGAAAGATAAAAAGGATAAACAATGCAGATTTATTTTCACAGCTGCCTTTGCTCATATTTACCAAGGGTGCCAATATTAGTGGAGGACACTGTATTTCTAATAAACATGGCATTGTATACTACATTTTGTTGGCTATGTGACATTTTGTTCCTATATTCTTCCATGCTGATGGCCGTGCTGCAGAGCTGGAGCGGATCTCCTGTCGAAGAACATCTCCAAAGCGCCATGAACCATCTGACAAGTAAAGTCAGTAAAACCTCAAACATTCAAAAGTTGATCAAATATTCAAAACAAATATATCAAATAAATATCAAATATTTCCTGTATGTCCTACAAGGCCATCTTGTTTAACTCTGCACTGAGGACACTTCATACACAACAACCTACAGAGGGGTCCATCATAATTCGAAAAAAGATGATAATAAAAAAGTTATTTGAAATTAAAATTAATAATGGTAAGACAGAACCAGAGTACTGTGAACGTACCTCACTTCAAACTGTAACGGTCTGTATGTATATTATTTTCTAAACTTTAAATGTGTCAGGGTTCTGTTGTGTGTGTCATGTGTTCCCGCCTCATGTGTCCATATTTGATTTGTTTACTGTCCTTGTTTCATGTCATTATTAGTTAAGTATGTTCCAGCTGTGTTTGTCTCGTTATGTGTTAATTACCCTGTGTATATTAGTCCTGTCTTTTGAGTTTGATTTCGTCTGGTCTACTTGTGACTTCCCGGTGTATCCTGTCTCTCTGTCCTGCCTTGTCTTGCCTTGATGTCAGTAAAGACTATTATGTGATATGTCCTCGTCTGCGTGTCCTTGTTCCTCCCTCGTGTGTGCACCATGACAGAAGACCAGACCTAACCGTAAGCGGCGCCCCTTCACCTTGTTTGTTTTTTTCGTTTTGAAAAGTTTTTATTTGTTCCAGTTAGTTTGTTCCTGTCTGTCCCGCGGCAAGGAAGTCACCGCTCGTAATCCCGCCATAGCCCACTGCAAGTTGGCGTGGGAGTTCGGCGGGATCGCCGCGAGTGCCGCGAGTCCACTGGCCGCGCGCCCTCATGCCCGCCGATCGCGGGAGATATCCGGTGGTGGCTCTCTCTAGCCCGCCGGCGGGTTGCCTAGTTCCAGGGTTGCCGCTCCCCCAGGCGTGCCGTTCGCGGGAGATCACGCCACCGGATCGCCGCTGACTCAATGCCCGCCGGCCCGCCTCTGACTCAATGCCCGCCGGATCGCCGCTGACTCATGCCCACCGGATCGCCGCTGACTCAAGCCCACCGGATCGGCGCTGACTCATGCCCGCTGGCCGCCATTAACCCTAGCCCCGTGGAGAGTCCACATGTCACGGCCAGGAGTGCCGTGTGTCTGTTTTGTTGTGCCCACAGGAACATTTTAACTTACCAGGTCTTGTCTTGTCCATGGAGACTCGTCTGGGGCAGGCGGCTCCTCTTGTTGTGGCCATGGAGGCCATTCTAGCCGCCTGCCCGCTTGTCGTGGAAATGGAAGCGGTTGCTGAGGGACCCTGTGAGGGCCTCTGACTCTTCATCATGCCCAGAGGAAGCCTCAGCTTCCAAGCCAGCCCAGGAGGGCTTCTGGTTCCTGTGGGATGTCCTGTCCTGTTTGTCTGGCCCTGGAGTCTTGTCTTGTCATGTACTGTTCTGTGTGTCTAGCCCCGGAGGGCTCCTGATACCCCCTGACTTCCCCAGGGAAATTTTTTTTTGGGGGGGGGGTAGAAGGGGTTCCGGCTGTAGGGGCCGGGCCGAGGGGACCGAGGCCTCGCCATGGCCTCCAGAGCTCCCAGCTCCGCCATGGCCTCCAGAGCTCCCAGCTCCGCCATGGGCTCCTGAGCTCCCTGCACCGCCATGGCTTCCAGAGCTCCCAGCTCCGCCATGGTCCCTGTCTGTCTGTTCCACTCTGGAGGTCCCCGTCCTGTGTTCCTGTCTGTGTTTGTCCTGATGGGCCTCCAGAGCGCCCCCCCCCCCTCCCCGATGGAACTGTTAAGGCTCGGGACGAGCCTTCCGGGAGGGGGGAGTTATGTCAGGGTTCTGTTGTGTGTCATGTGTGCCCGCCTCATGTGTCCATATTTGGTTTGTTTCCTTCCTTGTTTCATGTCATTATTAGTTAAGTATGTTCCAGATGTGTTTGTCTTGTTATGTGTTAATTAACCTGTGTATATTAGTCCTGTGTTTTGAGTTTGATTTCGTCTGGTCTACTTGTGACTTCCCGGTGTATCCTGTCTCTCTGTCCTGCCTTGTCTTGCCTTGATGTCAGTAAAGACTATTATTTGAGTTTACGTCCTCGTCTGCGTGTCCTTGTTCCTCCCTCGTGTGTGCACCGTGACAAAATGTGGTGAAGTTTTTGTTCAAGTAGACTTTGTTGCTTGTGGAAACCTCACGCGAGCCTGAAAAGTACTTAAAACTTAAAATCTTATTTGCACTCATGAAGACCTTTCACTAAAGACTCAATTTCAGTCCGGCAGAATTTTCTGCACGCTTCACCACTGAGGCCAAAATGAGCATTGTGAATGTAAGAGCCTCACACTACATTGTTTGTTTGAATTGTATTTCAGGGCAGTTCGTGAAGACAGATAACCTGGACAGAAGTCAGTTCCAGATCCAGCCTCCACACCAGACTTCTCACTCACAAGGATTGCTGTCTACTAGATATTATGTGTACTCTTCAGACTTGGGTGCATGCAGATATTATTCAGGGACATGAACACTTGAATATTGCAAAAATAGAGAAAGTACCTTATTTAAGAATTTTATGTTAATTGCGTAAACATAAATATATATATTTTATACTGTTTTTAGTTTTGTTTTCCAAAGCACCTAAAAGCCAATTCACACTGCCATACTCCATCAGGGTGAACACACTGACCAAGCAAAACAAATAAGCATGTTTTTTTTTTTAATATATAGTTTTTGTGGAAGTGTGAACTGACCATAATGCTGTATGTTAGGTGTGAGATTCATTCAACTTTGTTTGCTGATTAAACATGATTAAATATTTGTTCAGAATATTGTCGTTGTTGTGACTATTCATCTGGGAGGGGTATGTTTTAAGTGGCTTGGTTATGGTTTTGTTGAGGATGACATGTGGAACTCATCTGGTCCAGCATACAGGACCAGAATAGGGCCAGCTATGGTCATACAGGACCTCATAGCATTTTTTCTCTGGCCCTGCTCTGGCCCAGCAATGAATTACGGTCCTAGTGTGGACCAGGCCTGGATTCCAGACAAGGGCCATAACTGGCCCAAGTCTCAGCCAAGTTAATTACCCTGAATTGGGCCAGTTACTAGGACCGTAATTCATTGCGGTATGTGGGCCAAGCAAAAGCTGATCGTGTGGGCCGGAGCTGGGCCAGATAAAAATTGCAAATGCATGTAGACAGACAGGTAGGAAAGTCAATCAAAATGCTCAGATTGGACGAACATTTCTTGGTCCTACGCATTCACAGAATATATAAATACAGATAAATACATTTAGACCTCTTAACTTAAAGGTGCCATAGAATACATTTTTGGATCCTCATGTCTCTTTTATTTTATTTTTTATCTACAGTATTTGTATCTCTAGTAAAGATTACTTTTATTTTTGAAGTAACCTAGATCCTTTTTTTATGTTCTTCTGCTATTGAGTTTAACTGTCGGGCAGTTAGCACACTTAGAACACCAGGTTCAATCCCCGCCTATAAGGCAGCCCTGTTACACATCATATGATCACATGTGCTTGGGAGCACGTCCTCAATTTCCCAACAATGCAAGCCAACAACCAACACCCAAATTATCTCATTTATGTTAAGTGTGTTATGGATATTCACTGAAATCAATGTAATGTGAGTAATAGTGTGTATGATGATGACTTTTAGACCTCATTGCAGAAATGAGTAGAATAGTGTTTTTTTTATGCATCTCTGTGATTACATTAGATGAAGAGATTTTGACATTAGTTTCTCAGCTTGTAAACTCAGAAATGAGAACCCATGGAGAATTAGCCTTCCATGTTGGCCTATAAATTGACATCATGACTGAACAGCTCTGTGGGCTTGAGGTTTTAATTTCCCAGCTCCTGTATTACAGTATCTACACTATTATAGTTTTTTTTTTGTTATTTAGTTTTATTAGTAACACTTTGCAATAAGGTTAAATTTGTTAATGCATTAAATGTCGTGAAGTAACAATAAACAATATGTATTGTTCACAAGCCATGTGCTCAGACAAAAACACAGCACACAAGCACATGGAAGTCCCCACCATATGACTATAACGAAAGGCATGATATTATAGAGCTTGAGCATCCAAATTTCTAAACTATACAGGAGTATCAGGACCCAGACATCATGCTCCGAACAAACACTGCATAGACAGGAGAGTACAAGGCCCAGAGTTTAAATTTGAAGCTGCACACTCACATGAGGACAGGATAGTACAAGACACAAGTGTTAGGATCCTGTCACCAAAACAAGACTAAATAAAGTGACAGGATCCTGACAGAAAATCATAGAGTTTTGGAATTACATGAGGGTGAGTAAATGATGACAGAACTTTAATGTTAATTTGTACATACTAGGGACTTTCCTCTGATAAGGCAAAGGAGGCAGTGCAGCACTGGCACTGGCAGTGCTTCCTGAAAAAAATGGATGAAGAAATAATCCACAGTACAAAAATAAAACAACAGAAATATTAAGAAATATGACATTTAAAAAAATATATATCACTTGTTTGTGATAGTGACACTGTCCAACAGTGTTAAGGTAAAGGTTGCAGTGGGAGGCCATATCTCTCTTGTCTCCCCTGAGCCCACTGAGTTTTAACAGACCCCACAAAGTGTGCCTCCATTGTGCTATGATTGGATATAATTGGTTTTGATTAGTTTACATGATAAATCCCACCTCTTGTTTTTGTGCACTTATTCCAAGCCTACAAATCAATCTGAAATAAATACATGATGGTGTTAATGGAAAGAATAATTGAAAAGTAAATAACTCACTCACTTATCACTGTCACATCCGAATCAAACTTGAAATGTCTTAAAAACATGATATCCTGTGTGCAGGTTTTAAGAGAGAAATCAGCTTGGTGAAATTTACATTGAAATTTGGTGAAATATACTTACACTGCACACCACTACTACATATTGTGTCCTAATTCATCTTTATTATTTCAATCTATATATAAACACATTATTATGAAGGAACAGTAATTAAACAGTGCACAATAATGTATTTATTAGCTTTAATAATTGCTGTATACTTATTGTTTATTGTTACTTCATGGAATTTAATGCATTAACAAATTGAACCTTATTGCAAAGTGTTACTGATCATTTCCATAACAGACTTAACATAAATAAGTTAATTTGGGTGTTGGTTGTTGGCTTGCATTCATGGGAAATATTTTTTATATCCTGTAGAGCAGTGGTCGGCAACAGGCGGCCCGCGGGCCAAAACTGGCCTGCCAGCAATAATATCTGGCCCACGCCCGCAGCCAGATTATTTTGATAGCGGCTGGTTCTGAAATAGATCTGTCATGACAGCAACAGTTACTCACAATCAGAGTATGGGAGCGGAGCAGAGCGTGGAGTGAAGCGGTGTGATTTTGACTGGAGCATGGAGCGGATTTTTTAAAAGTCGGAGCGTCGTGGTTTTCACTCGCTCCACCACCGCTCCATCCCGAGTACAATTCATGCCAACAGCCCGTAATATACCTGCATATTTAGCAAGAATTCACGTTAAACATATTTAGCTAGCTTGAAAGTAAAGGATCATTCAAATCAGAAAGAATGTGAAGGCTATGATAGTTCTCAAGGAATTTGTTTGTTCCTTCTGAATATTTTCAGCTGAAAGCATGATTTGAACAAGTACTACAACACTTATTCACATGCAATCGCTCTCTCAATAATGCATTCAAACTGTAATCTTACAGTGCTACTTCATCTGTATCCGATTTCGAATGAGCAGAAATCTGTAAGAAATGCATCGATCCGAGATCACGTGACCCTTCGACAGCGATGCACGCATAGTCTTTCACTCTGCTCACTTTGTCAATATTATATTATCCTGTCAGTAAATTTCAAACCACACTGCATTGGACCCATCATGTCTATTTCAGCAGTCAAGGGCGATCGGAAAGGAGAGATTGAGCAATCGCCAAAGAAGAAAAAATTCAAAGATTCCACCATCTCCAGAGAGGATCTCGACGATGCTATCGCTAACGGTATCAAGCTAGGATTTAAAGAGCAGCAAAGCACTTTGGATTCGGTTGTGACTTCGGCAGTAAGAGATGCGGTGGACTCTGTGCTGATTCCAGCATTGTGTGAACTGCGTGAGGACATACAAGCGACTAACAATTTTGTTAAAGAGCTGAGAGCGGAGCTTGAGGCGATAGCTACCGCGGCGAAGCAGACACGTGACCAGGTTGATTCCGTTCAAGCAGCTGCACGTGAGGATAGGAGGACAGTCACGGACTTAGGAAATCAGCTGGAGCGACTCACCGAGAAGATGATGGATATGGAGGATAGAAGCAGGAGGAATAATGTACGGCTGGTGGGATGGCAATCCCACCAGCCGTACGTTATTCCTCCTGCTTCTATCCTCCATATCCGGAGGCTCCAACGTGGCTGGTTTCCTCAGAGTTAATCTTTCCAAGTGGATCCCTTCCTTGAGGGACCGTAACATCTAGATTGACCGGGCATATCGCGTATATGACGGAAGGAAAGACTCCAAATGGCCGCGCACTCTCATCTTCCGTGTACTAAGATGGCATGACAGATCGGAGATCCTGAGAGGTGCTCGGCAGGCTTATCCGGTGAAATGCACGCAGGACAATGTCACACTACTATTTTTTCCTGACTTTAGTCCAGCCACAACCATCAGGAGAAAGGCCTTTAATCCAGTTTTGAAGAAGATGACAGTGCTTGGTCTCCAGCCCTTCCTCACCTATCCGGCGGCAATTAAACTACGGCACAAGGGTGAGCAGAGAAGTTTCGACTCTCCTCAGAAAGCGGAGGATTTTATCAGTCGCAGAGGAAGACATATGCTGAAGCTCTACAGGGCAACGGGAATATGGCGGCCATCATCTCTTCGACCCGGCTGGAGGGGCTTGAAGGCCGGAATGGAGGCGATCCCAACTGCCCGGGAGACGATGGTGGCAGGGTGGAGATGGATATCCATAAAGATGGAGATTGCTAAATCTCTTTTTATTTTTTTATTTTTTTCTTTCCTCTCTCCCCCTGGGATATTGTCCCTATCTATCCGGTACAACGATCTCTTTGCTGGTAAGACTAACACCCTTTTTTCTTTTTTGGAGGGGACTAATGGAGAGTAGGTTTAATTACAATACTTTTTTTTGGCTGTGTGAGCCTTTCGGGGGACATGTCTTGCGTTGAAGTGGATTGGTCACGCACCATCACTATTTTGTGTTGCTGAATCAGACCTACGTTCTCGGTAATGTGCGGTCCGAGTTGTTTCTTGTTTATGGTTGTCGGTTGTTCATGTTTCTATGTTGTTTTATTTTTTACAACAGACATTTATACTTTTATTTATTTTACCCTATTTCTAAAATGATTTTTCACCTAGGAGGTTTGGTATCTAAAATGCACATCAGCGTTTACATGTTATTTACAGAATGGAAGTGCTTCTGCTTTTTTTAATTTATTGAATACAATCTTGGGATTATGAATATTCAATGCATACTCTAAATATTTTATCACTGAATGTGAATGGTTTAAATTCTGCTGTTAAACGAACCCGTGTGTTAGAATATTTACACCGTAAATCTATTTCCTGTGCCCTAATACAAGAGACACATTTAAAACAATCTGACGTGGCACGTTTCCAGAATAAGTATTATAAATTAGCAGCCTTTTCCTGCGCTCTCAATAAAACTAAGGGGGTGCTTATCCTTGTTAACCGGAAGTTCAATTTAACAATTGAACACCTTGGTAGTGATGAGAAGGGTAGATTTGTTTTTATTCGATGCAAAATATATAATAATAGGTTAGCATTGGTCTCTATTTATGGTCCGAATGAGACAGACAGTGCATTCCTTACACAGATTTCCAAAACTCTACTTGAGCAGATTGATTTCCCTCTAGTGGTGGGTGGTGATTTTAATGCTGTCATAAATCCTGCTTTAGATAAATCTCAATCTGATACAACAGCCAATCCATCCTCTAAATTACTGAATAAATTTATCACTGAGCTCAACTTAATCGATCTTTGGAGAATTCAGAATACTAAATCTAAGGACTTCACTTTTTTTCTAATAGACATAAGACTTTAATTTCGTCTAATTCCTCCATCTCTATATTACCAATTTTATTATCTGATCATTCTGCTGTGTTGTGCAGTGTTCCTCTTTCCGTTGTTAAAGCCAAGTCCCCTAGATGGCGCTTTAACATATCATTATTAAGTAATCAGACTTTCATTACTTCTCTAAAAGAATATATTAAGGAATTTCTTGAAATTAATATGCCCTCTGATGTGGATCCTCAAATAATGTGGGAAACCACTAAGTGTGCTATACAAGTTTTCTGTATATATTTCTCTTCTATTCTTGCCAAAGCGAAAACTCACCAGTTTACACAATTAGAAAATAAAATCCAATCATTACAAAACGTACAAAAACAACGTTTTACTGAGCAACAGGCTACACAGCTGTCCTCTTTAAAAGAAGAATATGATTTACTTTCACACTCAAAGGCAGAATTTATTTTACATAGGACTAGGCAAAAATATTATTTCGAATCAGAGAGACCTAGTCATTTATTGGCCCTTAGGTTGAAAGAATGCGAGTCTAAGGCATATATTAGCGCAATAAAATCATCGGATGATCAGGTCACCACGATCAGGTCACCCTGTGGCAATTAATGAAATATTTAATTTTTTTTACACAAATCTGTTGTCACGACACACAGGCAGGAGGGAATGAGAGAGCTGATATGGAGACGAGGTGAGCAGTAACACAAGTGGAAGTTCGTTGGGTCTTATCTGTGATGATTGAAGTATCATTCATTGCAGGTGGATTGGGATTGTGCAGGAACTTAGGAGAAGGGATCGCAGGAGGTCAGGAGGATCTGAGGGGAAGCACATGCAGGTAAGTACAAAGTGCGGCAGGCTAGTTCAGGTAGGTAAACGGTAGACCGGAACGATGAGTGTCTGAGTGAAGCGTGTATATAAGGAGTGCTTGATTGCAGGTTGCAGGTGCGGGTGATCAATATTCAGGTGATTGTGAACAGGTGAAAGTGGTGACTGGGCTGGTGAGGGAGGACTCAGGGGACACGGAGACAGGACAGGAGGCCTCCAGGGCGGCGCCCGTTCCGGGACCCACGGCGGAGCAGGGAGCTTGGGTGGCCATGGCGGATCCGGGGACTCAGGCGGCCATGGTGGATCTGGGGACTCCGGAGGCCATGGCGGGTCAGGGAGCTTGGGAGGCCATGGTGGGACTGCCTCCGAGACCGCGGCCCCAGCCCCTTCGGTAGGAGCCCTACTACCCCCCCAAAAAATTTCCTTGGGGAAAATAGGGGCTACCTCGGACACTTGGGTGGCGCACTGGAGGCGTGGACTCTAGGGGGTGCTCTGGAAACACAGACACTTGGGGCGCTCTGGAAGCGCGGACACTTGGGGCGCTCTGGAAGCGCGGACACTTAAGGGGCGCTCGGCAGGCGCGGTCACTTAAGGGGCGCTCGGCAGGCGCGGACACTTGAGGGCGCTCGGCAGGCGCCACACAACACTTGAGGGCGCTCACGAGGAGCGGGCTCTGGTGTGCTCCGGCGAGGAGCGGGCTCTGGAGAGCACTTGCGAGGAGCGGGCACTGGAGGGCACTTGCGAGGAGCGGGCACTGGAGGGCACTTGCGAGGAGCGGGCACTGGAGGGCACTCAGGTAGCGCGGATCCTTGTGGGCGCTCGGGAGGTGCGGATTCCTGGGGGCGTTCTGTCAGCATTGGCAAAGGAGGGACTGGTCCTGGAGAAGCGGGCACTGGAGGGACTGGCTCTGGAGAGGCGAGCACAGAAGGGACTGGCCCTGGAGAAGCGGGCACTGGGGAATGCTGACGTGGAGCGGGCACAGGAAAGCGCTGGCGTGGCGCGGGCACAGGAGGGCGCTGTCGAGGAGCAGGTTCTGGGGAGAGGACAGGAGCCACAATTTCAGGGGGTATCGCCGTGTCCATAAGCTCCAAGTTAGGAACCATCATCGTTGCGGGCGGCGGAACCATCGTCGCCGCGGGCGGCGGCAGGCTGGTGATCCCCGGACCACCCTTGCGGGGAACCAAAATCAGCTTCCTCATCTTCGGTTACGGTCCGGTCTTCTGTCACGACACACAGGCAGGAGACAAGGGGTAAGTGATAATACACAGTGAGCTTTATTGACAGGTTGGTGGAATGAGAAAGCTGATATGGAGATGAGGTGAGCAGTAACACAAGTGGAAGTTCGTTGGGTCTTATCTGTGATGATTGAAGGTATCGTTCTTTGCAGGTGGATCGGGATCGTGCAGGAACTGAGGAGAAGGGATAGCAGGAGGTCAGGCGGATCTGAGGGGAAGCACATGCAGGTAAGTACAGAGTGCGGCAGGCTAGTTCAGGTAGGTGAACGGTAGACCGGAACGATGAGTATTTGAGTGAAGCGTGTATATAAGGAGTGCTTGATTGCAGGTTGCAGGTGCGGGTGATCAGTATTCAGGTGATTGTGAACAGGTGAGAGTGGTGACTGGGCTGGTGACAGAGACTCCCTGACATCTGTATAAAGCCGAAACAGATTTTGATGAACCAATTTGTAAGCAGTATTTAGATAAATTGGAACTGCCTCGGATCTCACTGATGGATAAAGAATCTTTGGAGGCCCCATTAAGTTTGGAGGAACTCCACGTCTCTCTAAAAAGCCTTCAAAAGGGCAAATCGCCGGGTCTAGATGGTCTCCCCCCTGAATTATATTTAGAAATTTGGTATTTGGTAGGGACACTTATGCTTAATTCATTTAATTTTGCAATTGAACATGGGGTATTTCATAGAGATCAAAAAACTTCATTGATATCATTACTTCTTAAAAAAGGGAAAGAAGTATAGATAAGTATAGAGAAACACGTGTTAGTGATAAATCCCCTGTGATGTTTGTACTGGCTACTGTATACAGGCCACTAGGGCACCACACAGACTTTATTAAAGAATTTGCTGATTTTCTATCTGAGTTAGTACTGGCTGCAGATAAAGTCTTAATTGTTGGCGATTTTAATATCCATGTCGATAATGAAAAAGATGCATTAGGATCAGCATTCATAGACATTCTGAACGCTATTGGGGTTAGACAACACGTTTCAGGACCTACTCATAGTCGAAATCATACTCTAGATTTAATACTGTCACATGGAATTGATGTTAGTGGTGTTGAAATTCTGCAGCAAAGCGATGATATATCAGATCATTATCTAGTCTTGTGTAAACTCCATATAGCTAAAACTGTAAATTCTACTCCTTGTTACAAGTATGGTAGAACCATCACTTCTAGCACAAAAGACTGCTTTGTAAGTAATCTTCCTGATTTATCTCAATTCCTCAGCATGTCCAACAGCTCAGAACAACTTGATGATGTAACAGTAACTATGGACACTCTCTCTTTTCCAGCACTTTAGATACAGTTGCTCCTTTACGCTTAAAGAAGATTAAGGACAAGAGTCCAACACTGTGGTATAATGAGCACACTCGCACCCTAAAGAGAGCAGCCCGGAAAATGGAATCGCAGCTGGAGGAAAACAAAACTAGAGGTATTTCGTGTAGTTTGGCGGGAAAGTATCCTATCCTACAGAAAAGCATTAAAAACTGCTAGATCTGATTACTTTTCGTCTCTTCTAGAAGAAAACAAACATAACCCCCAGTATTTATTCAATACAGTCACTAAATTAACGAAAAGCATCAACAGGTGTTGGCATTTCCCAAGAGCACAGCAGTAATGATTTCATGAACTACTTTACTTCCAAGATCGATACTATCAGAGATAAAATTGTAACCATGCAGCCGTCAGCTACAGTATCGCATCAGATAATGCATTATAGATCCCCTGAGGAACAATTCCACTCATTCTCTACTATAGGAGAGGAAGAATTGTATAAACTTGTTAAATCATCTAAACCAACAACATGTATGTTAGACCCTATTCCATCTAAACTACCAAAAGAGCTGCTTCCAGAAGTCATAGATCCTCTTTTGGCTATTATTAATTCATCATTGTCATTAGGATATGTCCCCAAAACCTTCAAATTGGCTGTTATTAAGCCTCTCATTAAAAAAACACAAATTGACCCCACAGATCTAGTTAATTACAGACCGATCTCAAATCTCCCTTTTCTGTCAAAGATACTAGAAAAAGTAGTATTATATTCCTCACAATTATATTCCTTCTTAGAGAAAAATGGTATCTGTGAGGATTTCCAGTCAGGATTTAGACCATCTCATAGTACTGAGACTGCTCTCGTTAGAGTGACAAATGACCTGCTCTAATCATCTGATCGTGGTTGTATCTCTCTATTAGTGCTACTGGATCTTAGCGCTGCGTTCGACACCATCGACCACAACATTATTTTAAATAGACTTGAAAACTTTGTTGGCATTAGTGGAAGTGCCTTAGCATTGATTGATTGATTGATGTAACTTTATTAATCCCAAAGGGAAATTCACATGTTACAGCAGCTCACCACAATAAATAGATAAAAGAGAAAAAGATACTGCACAATACGGTATTTCATACAGCCCCCTTGTTTCAAGCATCACAGTACACTCTACACCATGTTATACAATACAATTAATGTATACAATACATTACATGGTTCAAATCGTACTTATCTGACCACCATCAGTTCGTAGCAGTGAATGACGAGGTATCATATCGATCACAAGTGCAGTATGGAGTACCTCAAGGCTCAGTACTAGGGCCGTTACTTTTCACGCTTTACATGTTACCCTTGGGAAATAACATTAGGAAACACGGAGTTAGCTTTCACTGTTATGCTGATGATACTCAGCTCTATATTTCTTCACGGCCCGGTGAAACACACCAAATTGAGAAACTAACGGAATGCATAGTCGATATAAAAAACTGGATTGACGAGTAATTTCTTACTGCTAAATTCTGAAAAAAACCAGATGTGTTAATTATCGGACCTAAAAACCCCACATGTAATAACTTAGAACACTATCTAACACTTGACGGCTGCTCTGTCAATTCCTCTTCTTCATCAGTTAGGAACCTAGGTGTGCTGTTTGATAGCAAACTTTCTTTTGAAAGCCATGTTTCTAGCATCTGTAAAACTGCATTCTTCCATCTCAAAAACATATCCAAATTGCGACCTATGCTCTCAACGTCAAATGCAGAAATGCTAAGACTAGATTATTGTAATGGTTTATTGGGTGGTTGTTTTGCACGCTTGATCAACAAACTACAGTTGGTCCAAAATGCAGCAGCTAGAGTTCTTACTAGAACAAGGAAGTATGACCACATTAGCCCGGTTCTGTCAACACTGCACTGGCTCCCTATCAAACATTGTATAGATTTTAAAATCTTGTTAATGACTTATAAAGCCCTGAATGGCTTAGCTCCTCAGTACTTGAGCGAGCTCCTATCACACTATAGTCATCCACGTCCACTGCGTTCTCAAAACTCTGGTCATTTGATAATACCTAGAATATCAAAATCAACTGCGGGCGGCAGATCTTTTTCCTATTTAGCTCCCAAACTCTGGAACAATCTACCTAACACTGTTCGGGAGGCAGACACACTCTGTCAGTTTAAATCTAGATTAAAGACCCATCTCTTTAACCTGGCTTACACATAACACACTAATACACTTCTATTATTCAAATCCGTTAAAGGATTGTTAGGCTGCATTAATTAGATCAACCGGAACCA
Organism: Schizothorax lantsangensis; assembly: GCA_027422415.1. Lineage (NCBI taxonomy): Eukaryota > Metazoa > Chordata > Actinopteri > Cypriniformes > Cyprinidae > Schizothorax > Schizothorax lantsangensis. The sequence continues at coordinate 17,697,102 of CM049846.1, read as the reverse complement.
GGAACACTTCCCATAACACACGATGTACTCGTTACATCGTAAGAAGATTGGCATCTACGCTAATATTTGTTTCTTTCTTATTCTGTTTCTCAGTCCGTGTCCAGATCAGATGGTGGATCGGCACCGGGAGATGATGTTTGCGGCCCTGATCGTCAGCGATGAGCCCCAGAGACATATCCCCAGTGAAGACCTCGACTAAAAATACAATAAAAATAAAAATAAAACAAATAACTAAAATTATAATAATAAAATACCTAACTACATAATACTATTATTGCTAGAAATTGCAACAATATAAAAATAGAAATATAATACATTTATACATTTAAAATTTTAATTAAAACAATAAGTAAACAATAAATAAACAATAATATCCTGGCTAGAGGAGAACTGTCCCCCCGACTGAGCCTGGTTTCTCCCAAGGTTTTTTTTTTCTCCATTCTGTCACAGAGGGTGTTTTGGTTCCTTGCCGCTGTTGCCTTTGGCTTGCTCAGTTGGGGACACTTAATTTCTAGCGATTATCGTCAATTTGATTTCATAGATACTATTTAAACTAAACTTAGCTAGACAATGACATCTCCGAATTCAATAATGAAATGCCCTTAACTGAAAATTGAGTGTTTAATCTTATTATTATACATTACTGACACTCTATCCTCCAACTTGATACTGTTAAGTGCTTTGACACAATCTGTATTGTTAAAAGCGCTATATAAATAAAGGTGACTTGACTTGACTTGACTACTTACTATTCAAACGCTAGTTTTGAGCAGTGTAGAGTAGAGCTTGTTGTTTGTCGTTTCTCTGATCACAAATGCAAACATGGTGTTATGTTTACGTGGCGCGATATACAATGCAATGCGTAAAAAGACAGTATAAGTCATTATAATCAGTAATTATGTCCCCACTGGATGCAACAAATGGCTCGTTTGTAATGGGTTTTATTGTTTTTGTCTCGTTGCACGGGACACAGTATCACATTATGGTAAGGGGCGTTAACATTTCCGTCACACGTTTGAAGTATTCGGCCAATCACAACGCACTGGATAGCTGGCCAATCAGCATACACCTGGCTTTGAGCTTTGTAAAAATGTATGCATTTCAGAAAGGCGGGGCATAGAGGAGCAACAATAATGTACAGTTTGTGAAAAATAATGTGTTTTTTGAACCTTAAACCTCATAAACACATTGCTTTACACCAAATACACAAAATAATGTTCTTTTTAGCAACGTCATATGACCCCTTTAAGGGTATGTCAGCTCAGGTACACATAGACACGCTAAATTACTGTTTTTTGACCCATGTGCACATTGTGAGTCAAAACACTAGATGCCTAGATGTTGGCAAAACACCAGATACACATAGCAGTCCTTTGGAATAATGCCATTCAGCCAAATAGGTGCTGGTACACAGCTATGCTGTTTACTAAGTGTGTATGCACAGTTGTAGATGTGTGTCTTATAGCAGTTATAGGTAACTTTGTCAGTGTGCCAACTGCTGCACATGACAATCTTGGTGCGAGATGATGAAAAACAGCCAAGACATGATGCAATGATTTTTAGATTCAGATTACCTTGTCCATTATCAAACACTCATTTAACATTAATCTTTAGAAATGCTAATAACACCATTAATTGTAATATTAATATTTCATACTAATACAATGTTGTGATGACTAAACTCACTTGTAGCATTTAAAATGACAGATTTTTTTTTATGTTTTATTTTCTTTATTAAAACAGTACAGTACAGTAGCAGTTTAGTACAGAATTGTAATATGAGTCATCACCTCATCTTGAATTGTATTATTGAATTGTAATATTGGTGCATCCCTATTTATCTTGGAACTTGGCCTGACTGAAGGCCATTGTGAGGCTTATGTTCAATAACTTGAAATTAAATAACATTAACTTAGATTTCTAGAAAGTTGCCTTGTGAGTCCCACGAAATTCGCAAACAGTGCATAAACAGCCATCTTAATGTAGGGCAGGGCTTGCATTGCTCTGTAGTTCTCTTACGCTTTTTTCTACGTATTCCCTCCCCTCTCCTCCTAGTTTTTCTAGATGATTTTGACAATATTTGCCAGTCTTTGTATCTGCTGCAAAAGAAGAACTGCATATCACAAGGCATCCCTAAATCATAGCCTGCATTTCAGAGACTTTATTAAGGAGACACCAGGTTTATTCAAGTAAGTCTTGCAGAATGCAATTTTTGTTTGAATGTTTCACTTTGTGTCTTTGAAGTCCTTGTCTTGTGCTATTTAGTGACAGATTAATGTTAAATGTGTTCTGCTTGGGTAGCTTCTGTTGAAGTCAGATTATGCAGCATGAACATTGCATGTTTTTTTCTGTAAGAAACCTTTCTGAAACAAAAATTTTAATTCTCTAAAAATGAAAACACCACATACATCAGAGTCCCCCACATGAAAATTTTCAGAAATGCATTCACTTCAGTAAAATAATTAGTGAATAAAGTAAGCATTGTAAAAAAATCCTTACACTCCATCTCCAACACAATCATTTGTCATTGTCATGAGACAATCTCTCATTTTATCACTCAGACTCAGTCCTTTGGTCATACTTTGGTGTACATAAAAACACTCATTTTACACACCCATTTTAACACTGCAAATGTTCATACGTCCCATTAAATAAAGGCTGACCGACTAAAATCTTACTGAATATTAGAAGCCTGAAAATGTCTAACCACTGGGAGTTGTATGAAAATATAAATGTCCATTGCATTTCTATAGCAGCTCTTACAGTATGTTGATGTAATGATAACATTTACATTTTGTCTTTCTGATTCAATCTTCTAGTTACGCCTAATTCAACCAAAGCATAACTAAATAAATTTAATCAAAGCACCAAAAGAAACAGTCAGTGAGAGGAGAGAGCAGCAAACTGCGTACACTAACACCCTGTGTCTTAACAGTTCAGTGGGTTTAAAATTTGCTGGATGACTCTTCATTGTTTCCAGATAAACTGACTGAGCTCTTGTTTAATGCCAGCCAGACAACAGTAGAAACAACTAGATATGTAAATTTTCTGAAGAAAATGTCAAGTTCAAGTCAAGTTGTGCTTTATTGTCATTCCGCTACATATGGGGACATACAGTGGAACGAAATGCCGTGCCTCACAGGACCACGGTGCTACATAAATACAGACATACAACAATGAAGTAAAACACTATAAACCTATACACAACTAACCTACTGACAGATTTTGACTAAGTATACTATATATAAATGTTTACCCTATACAACTAAAGATAAAAGATTAAAAAAAAAATAAAAAAAAATACTAACTATACAAACTATACGAATGCTTCACATAAATACTGTACATGTGCAGAGAGAAACATTGTGAGTCAAGCAGCTGGCTGGGGAACAGTACAAGATGATTTGTAGTGCATGAGCATGTAAACATACATATATTGCTGAGTCTTTTGTGGGATTGTGTACACACAGCAGTGTGTGAAAAGTGTCTAGTGTGCATAGAGGAGAGTGTGTTACTACAGGCAGCAGCGTGAAGAGCAGCGAGCTGAGCACACAGCCTTGTGGGGCACCTGTGCTCAGTGTGGTAGTGCTTGAGGTGTTGTGGCCGACACGGACTGACTGAGGTCTTCCGATTAAAAAGTCCAGGATCCAATTACAGGGGGAATTGTTAAGGCCCAGCAGGTTTAGTTTATTTATGAGCTGTTGTGGGATTATTGTGTTGAATGCCGAGCTGAAATCAATGAACAGCATTCTAACATAGGAGTCTTTATTTTCTAGGTGGGTAAGAGCCGGGTGGAGGAAATTGCATCGTCCGTAGAGCAGTTTGGATGGTATGCAAACTGGAGCGGATCAAGTGTGTTGGGGAGGCTGGTTTTGATTTTGTGCATGACTAACCTCTCAAAGCACTTCATCATGATTGGAGTCAGTGCTATGGGACGGTAGTCGTTTAGACAGGACACAGGTGATTTATTTGGTACCGGTATGATTGTTGTGGATTTGAGACATGTGGGGACGACTGCCTGGCTCAGCGAGGTGTTGAAGATATCTGTTAGGACATCCGTCAGCTGTGCAGCACAGTCTTTCAGTACATGGCCAGGTATGTTGTCAGGACCCGCAGCCTTTCGTGGGTTAATCCTAGATAGGGTCTTCCTTACGTCGGCTGGAGACAGACAGAGCGCCTGGTCGTTGGGAGGCGCTCTGTCTGCCAAAAACCGGCAGTTTTTGTGCAGGTGTGTCATTCTGCATTTCAAACCGTGAATAAAAGTGGTTGAGTGTATCGGGGAGGGATGGATCATCATCACAGGCCTGTGGCGGGGGCTTGTAGTCAGTGATGGTCTGAATGGCTTGCCACAGGCTCTGTGTGTTTCTGCTGTCCATGAAGTGATTGTTGATTTTTTGAGCATATGACCGTTTTGCATTTTTGATGCCACAGTACAGATTGACTCTTGCTGTTTTGAGGGCTGCTTTATCTCCTGATCTGAATGCTTCATCTCTGGTCTTTAGCAGCCCACGAACCTCTGCTGTCATCCACGGCTTTTGGTTTGCACGTGTGGTGATGGTCTTGGTGACTGTCACATCATCAATGCACTTTTTGATGTAAGCAGTCACAGTTTCAGTGTACTCCTGCAGGTCTGTGTGGTTGTTGTAGGTGGCCGCCTCTTTAAACATGTTCCAGTCTGTGCACTGAAAGCAGTCCTGTAGTGTTGAGGTAGCATTCTCTGGCCAAATTGTAATGAGTTTTTAAACCGGTTTGGCGAGTTTCAGAAGTGGTCTATATGCTGGGATTAGCATAACAGAGATGTGGTCTGAGTACCAGAGGTGGGGGGCGGGGTACAGCCTTGTAAGCATTCTTTTCTGTTGTGTAAACAAAGTCCAGTGTGTTGTTTCCCCTTGTTGCAAAGTTTACATGTTGGTAGAACTTTGGCAAAACTGTCTTTAAATTTGCTTGGTTGAAGTTACCGGCTATGATGAAAAAGCCGTCGGGGTTATTTGTTTGTTGTTGACTGATGGCGCTATACAGTTCATGAAGCACGTCAAGTCAAGTCAAGTCACCTTTATTTATATAGCGCTTTTAACAATACAGATTGTGTCAAAGACCTTAACAGTATCAAGTTGGAGGATAGAGTGTCAGTAATGTATAATAATAAGACTAAACACTCAATTTTCAGTTAAAGGCATTTCATTATTGAATTCGGAGATGTCATTGTCTAGCTAAGTTTAGTTTAAATAGTATCTGTGAAATCAAATTTACGATAATCGCTAGAAATTAAGTGTCCCCAACTGAGCAAGCCAGAGGCGACAGCGGCAAGGAACCAAAACTCCCTCTGAGACAGAATGGAGAAAAAAACCTCGGGAGAAACCAGGCTCAGTCGGGGGGCCAGTTCTCCTCTGGCCAGGATATTATTGTTTATTCATTGTTTACTTATTGTTTTAATTAAATTTTTAAATGTATAAATGTATTATATTTCTATTTTTATATTGTTGCAATTTCTAACAATAATAGTATTATGTAGTTAGGTATTTTATTATTACATTTTTAATTATTTGTTTTATTTTTAGCTTTATTGTATTTTAGTCGAGGTCTTCACTGGGGATATGTCTCTGGGGCTCATCGCTGACGATCAGGGCCGCAGACATCATCTCCCGGCGCCGATCCACCATCTGATCCGGACACGGACTGAGAAACAGAATAAGAAAGAAACAACTATTAGCGTAGATGCCAATCTTCTTACGATGTAACGAGTACATCGTGTGTTATGGGAAGTGTTCCCGGTTCCGGTTGATCTAATTAATGCAGCCTAACAATCCTTTAACGGATTTGAATAATAGAAGTGTAGTAGTGTGTTAGGTGTATGTCAGGTTAAAGAGATGGGTCTTTAATCTAGATTTAAACTGACAGAGTGTGTCTGCCTCCCGAACAGTGTTTGGTAGATTGTTCCAGAGTTTTGGTGCTAAAAAGGAAAACGATCTGCCGCCCGCAGTTGATTTTGATATTCTAGGTATTATCAAACGGCCAGAGTTTTGAGAACGCAGCGGCCGTGGAGGACTATAATGCGATAAGAGCTCACTCAAGTACTGAGGAGCTAAACCATTCAGGGCTTTATAAGTCATTAACAAGATTTTAAAATCTATACGATGTTTAGTAGGGAGCCAGTGCAGTGTTGACAGAACCGGGCTAATGTGGTCATACTTCCTGGTTCTAGTAAGAACTCTAGCTGCTGCATTTTGGACTAACTGTAGTTTGTTTATTAAACGTGCAGAGCAACCACCCAGTAAAGCATTACAATAATCTAACCTTGAGGTCATAAACGCATGAATTAATATTTCTGCATTTGACGTTGAGAGCATAGGTCGCAGTTTGGATATGTTTTTGAGATGGAAGAACGCAGTTTTACAGATGCTAGAAACATGGCTTTCAAAAGAAAGATTGCTATCAAACAGCACACCTAGGTTCCTGACTGATGAAGAAGAAGAATTGACAGAGCAGCCGTCAAGTGTTAGATAGTGTTCTAAGTTATTACATGTGGGGTTTTTAGGTCCGATAATTAACACCTCTGTTTTTTCAGAATTTAGCAGTAGGAAATTACTCGTCATCCAGTTTTTTATATCGACTATGCATTCCGTTAGTTTCTCAATTTGGTGTGTTTCACCGGGCCGTGAAGAAATATAGAGCTGAGTATCATCAGCATAACAGTGAAAGCTAACACCATGTCTCCTGATAATATCTCCCAAGGGTAACATGTAAAGCGTGAAAAGTAACGGCCCTAGTACTGAGCCTTGAGGTACTCCATACTGCACTTGTGATCGATATGATACCTCGTCATTCACTGCTACGAACTGATGGCGGTCAGATAAGTACGATTTGAACCATGCTAAGGCACTTCCACTAATGCCAACAAAGTTTTCTAGTCTATTCAAAAGAATGTTGTGATCGATAGTGTCGAACGCAGCGCTAAGATCCAGTAGAACTAATAGAGAGATACAACCACGATCAGATGATAGAAGCAGATCATTAGTAACTCTAATGAGAGCAGTCTCAGTACTATGATACGGTCTAAATCCTGACTGGAAATCCTCACAGATATCATTTTTCTCTAAGAAGGAATATAATTGTGAGGATACTACCTTTTCTAGTATCTTTGACAGAAAAGGAAGATTTGAGATCGGTCTGTAATTAACTAGATCTTTGGGGTCAAGTTGTGGTTTTTTAATGAGAGGCTTAATAACAGCCAATTTGAAGGTTTTGGGGACATATCCTAATGACAATGATGAATTAATAATAGCCAAAAGAGGATCTATGACTTCTGGAAGCAGCTCTTTTATTAGTTTAGATGGAATAGGGTCTAACATACATGTTGTTGGTTTAGATGATTTAACAAGTTTATACAATTCTTCCTCTCCTATAGTAGAGAATGAGTGGAATTGTTCCTCAGGGGATCTATAGTGCACTATTTGATGCGATACTGTAGCTGACGGCTGCATGGTTACAATTGTATCTCTGATAGTATCGATCTTGGATCACAGATTACTGCTGTGCTCTTGGGAAATGCCAACACCTGTTGATGCTTTATTTTTCGTTAATTTAGTGACTGTATTGAATAAATACCGGGGGTTATGTTTGTTTTCTTCTAGAAGAGACGAAAAGTAATCAGATCTATCAGTTTTTAATGCTTTTCTGTAGGATAGGATACTTTCCCGCCAAGCTAAACGAAATACCTCTAGTTTTGTTTTCCTCCAGCTGCGCTCCATTTTCCGGGCTGCTCTCTTTAGAGTGCGAGTGTGCTCATTATACCACGGTGTTGGACTCTTTTCCTTAATCTTCCTTAAGCGTAAAGGAGCAACTGTATCTAAAGTGCTAGAAAAGAGAGAGTCCATAGTCTCTGTTACATCATCAAGCTGTTCTGAGCTGTTGGATATGCTGAGGAATTGAGATAAATCAGGAAGATTACTTACAAAGCAATCTTTTGTGCTAGAAGTGATGGTTCTACCATACTTGTAACAAGGAATAGAATTTACAGTTTTAGCTATATGGAGTTTACACTAGACTAGATAATGATCTGATATATCATCGCTTTGCTGCAGAATTTCAACACCACTAACATCAATTCCATGTGACAGTATTAAATCTAGAGTATGATTTCGACAATGAGTAGGTCCTGAAACGTGTTGTCTAACGCCAATAGAGTTCAGAATGTCTATGAATGCTGATCCTAATGCATCTTTTTCATTATCGACATGGATATTAAAATCGCCAACAATTAAGACTTTATCTGCAGCCAGTACTAACTCAGATAGAAAATCAGCAAATTCTTTAATAAAGTCTGTATGGTGCCCTGGTGGCCTGTATACATTAGCCAATACAAACATCACAGGGGATTTATCACTAACACGTGTTTCTCTAGATAATGTTATACGCAGCACCATAACTTCAAATGAGTTATACTTAAAGCCTGCCCTCTGAGAAATACTGAGAATATTGCTATAAATTGTAGCAACACCTCCCCCTTTGCCTTATAGCTGTAATCTTGGGGGGTGGACTCATTTAAAGTAATGTATTCATCTGGTTTTAGCCATGTTTCTGTCAAACAGAGCAAATCTAGGTTATGATCATTAATCAAATCATTTACAAAAAGTGATTTTGTAGAAAGGGACCTGATATTCAGTAAGCCAAGTTTTATAAATTGTTTCTGTGTGTTGTAAACATTTTTTATTTGTTGAACATCAATTAAATGGTTACTCATAAATTGGTTTGGACGTTTTCTGTATTTTCTAGTTCGGGGAACAGACACAGTCTCTATAGTGTGATATCTAGGTGAAGGAGTCTCTATGTGCTGAGAATTAACTGACTTCTGTGACGTGAGGCGGCTAGCAGATGGTCGGTTTAGCCAGTCTGTCTGCTTCCTGACCTGGGCTCCAGTTAGTCAAGTATGAACTCTAAGACTATGTGCCAAATTTCTAGAGAGAAGAGCGGCACCACCCGAGGAGGGATGAACACCATCTCTTTTCAACAGGTCAGGTCTGCCCCAAAAACTCGTCCAATTGTCTATAAAACCTATGCTATTCTGCGGGCACCACTTAGACAACCAGCCATTGAGTGATGACAGTCTGCTATGAATCTCATCACCCCGGTAAGCAGGGAGGGGGCCAGAGCATATTACAGTGTCTGACACCGTACTTGCAAGTTCACACACCTCTTTAACATTATTTTTAGTGATCTCCGACTGGCGAAGTCGAACATCATTAGCGCCGGCGTGGATAACAATCTTACTGAATTTACGTTTAGCATTAGCCAGCACTTTTAAATTTGCCAAGATGTCAGGCGCTCTGGCTCCAGGTAAACAATGGACTATGGTGGCTGGTGTCTCTATTTTCACGTTCCGTACAATAGAATCGCCAATAACTAGAGCACTTTCACCAGGTTTCTCAGTGGGTGCGTCACTGAGTGGGGAGAACCTGTTTGATGTTCTGATCGGAACGGAAGAGCGGTGTTTTGACCCACGACTAGGCCGCCTCACTGTCACCCAGTTGCCCTGCTGCGGGGGCGCTAACGTTACCGGAACCGAACAATGTACAGGAGTCCCTAAGCTAATCACATCCAAAGCAGTATCTACAGCCCTCACATTCTTACTGTCCTCAACTAAAGTTTGGATGCGTGTCTCTAGTTCTAAAACCTTCTCTGTCAGCCTAACTATTTCCCTACATTTATCACATGTGAATCCCTCATCGCTGACAGAGAGAGATAAACTATACATGTGGCAAACTGTGCAAATAACAATAGTAGGAGAAGAAGCCATTACTCACCGTAATTGATGAATGATACCAACTTAACTTACCACTTACCACCTACCACTTACCACTGTTGTTTGATGAACTCGTGAAAAACGGAGCGAGAGAGAATTGAAAACGGAGCGATTAAAAAGAAAACAATAATAGGCGCGAATAGCAACGCGAATGGAACCGCGAGTGACAAGCTAACCGGCTAGCGAATGCTAACGCGCTGCACTCGCGGTTTTAAAAGCGAGCGATCAGATTAGTTTGATAGATAATACCAGAAATATGGTGGGAATTAAGTTATATATTACTACTTTAAACAACAGACAGTGAAAGTAAGGTAAATATTCAATAAAAAGCGGAGCTACAATCGCAAACCTCTCAGCAGTACAGCAGTAAAACAGACAGGAACAGACTGAAGCAATCCTTAGCGTTTGCACACGGTGGAATGTAAACTGCGACAATAACCATGAACGTGAACTCCCGCGGCAGATAGAACGGTCGACACTTCACAAACATAAACTCCACCAGCGATGAACAGTGTTTTGATACTACCGCAGCATTGTTTCACTATTCTTTGTTGATATACACACACAAGCCACCACCGTGGGTCTTACCAGAAAGTGCTGTGTCTCTATCTGCTCCGTAGCAGGTTAGCCTGTTCAACTGAATGAGTCCGGGATGTTGTCGTTTAGCCATGTTTCAGAGAAAACAAACACACAACAATCCCTTGCCTCATGCTGTGTAGACCGACTGAGTTGAATTAAGTCCAGTTTGTTTTCCAGAGAGCGAACGTTTGAGAGCATGATTGTTGGAAGAGCCGGTCTTGTGGGGTTAGCTCTTATCTTAGCTCATATACCTCTGCGCTTACCGCACTTCCGTCCTCTCTCACACCGCTTGCGACGCCGCCTTGTTTGGGTAACGTCAGTAGGCGAGGCCACGGTCTCGAGGTCCGGCTTCAGCAGTAAACAAAGGCCTTGTAGCTTCACAGCAGCCGCCGGCGAGAGTTTGTGTTTGTATGCGTTGCCGATATCCAAAAGGCTTTGGCGATCACAGATGTGTTCTGGAGAGAATTCCTTATGATTTGGCGGTAAATCGACAATATTTGGAGATGAACAGACGACATTAAAAAGACATAAAAGCACCATCTTTGGGACCTGGAGTGGCCGCTGCGTCAGATCGCGCCGCCATCTTGGATTTCTATATCATGAAATATAGAAATATAACCATCTTGGAAATGTGCTATATCATGCATTGCTTAGCTAAATGTTAAAACATATTAAGAACATCCTAGCATGTGTTAGCATGTTTTAACATGTTCTTAACATGTTTTAACACTTAGCTAAGCAATGCTAGCCTGATATAGCATATTGTTAGCATGATGCTAGCAAATTTTGACATCTTTAATCATATTTTAGCAATTACTTATAATTTATTGCCTGTTTTAACACTTAGCTAATCACTATTAGCATGTAGCTATTCACTGCTAGCATGTGTAGCATGTTGTGAGTCCTATTTGCTAGCATGAGTCAAAAGAACCAACTCCCATATAGGTCTTGCTAAATGGTTGCTAGGGTACTCTGTTTGGTTGCTAGGGAGTGGCTTGGCAGCTGCCAATGATGATACTCCAAAGGCTGCTTGCCGGTATGAATGATATAAACCAACCCCCATGTCTCTATGACGTTCAGATTTGAAGATATGCTTGTTAAGGTTTGGGTTGCTAGGGTGCTCCATAGTGGTTGTTAGGGTGTGGCTAGGACATGTTGATGCAAATGAGCCCACTCCCATGTCTCTATGAAACTGTGATCCAAAGATATCATCTAGGCTTTTATAATTGCATTCTATGGGATCAGTTGCTAGGGTGTTCTAAATGGTTGCTAGGACATGGCTTGACAGCTTTACAATGATCATGAGAGACTGATTGTTTGCCTGAGTAAAATGAGCCCACCCACATGTCTCTATGACATTGTGATGCAGAGTTATGTTTAATACAATATTCCTATGTAAATTACCATAGTAGGAAAAACGTGAGCTCAGATGCTGTTTCATGGGCCGTCCCTCACCATAGTATGGCTATGGAGCAACTTTGGGGGCTTTTGCACCCCAGGGGTACAACTTGTACCCCATTGCGGGCTATGTTCTCACACAGCTTGCCAGCATGATGCTAGTCTATGGGATTTTTCAGCCAATTTTTCGGCCACTGAACAATCATTGTACGCCCGATCGCTTATAAAAGTCATAGCACACCTCTCCTCAATAAGCCACATGATTTGACAAACGATGTGGGATGAGTTACACGCCAAAGTTTGTACGGAATCTATAAAAACCTTCCTATGATTCCCAAACAGAATAGTAGCAGTGATGCTTCGCCTTTGGCAAGCACCACTAATGACAAGGACTTTTGGCACAGATCTGCCATTATGGAAACAAGAAAATTCTCAAACTTTGCATTTATCTGAGTATTCTATAACTGTGTACTTATTTTCTGTCCTCTAATACTTTACGGGAATTTGGTTAGATTCTGTTCTTCATTTGTGTTTATAAGATCTTGTTGGGTGTATCTGTTTTTTCACATACCTTTGGAATTCTGAGGGTGTACAATAAGGTTTGCTTGGAATGTCTGAAATTACTGGCCAACTCCGGAAAACAGAGAGGAAAAAATGGTAATTATATTTCTGAGTGGGTATTTCTGTCTATATTCCCACACCCTGAACAAGAAAAGCATGTATGTCTCATTTGTCCAGACTGTATCTGAGATGAGAAATATGTAGAATTACCTAAAAGGGTGTGCCTTAATGCCTCAGGTAATAGTTCAGAAAGGTTTTTTTTTTTTTTTTTTTTGCATTGCATTGCAAACAGAATAAGATTGCATTCTGTCAAAGTTAGGTCATTGTGAAATTGTAGCATCTCATTGTTTTCAAGCTGTTTTTCAGTTGATGCTCACAGAATAGTTACTTCTAGAAAAAGTTACTTCTAGTCAGTAGAATGTCTGTTTGGAGATCATCACAATAAAGAGTAAGAAGGTATTAAGCAAATAATACTCTAAAAGAAATTAGACATGTAGGTGCAATGCTACTTATTGTCAAAAGAATGTTCACAAGGGATCATCAAAATAAAGTGTTACAAAATAAATGAAGATAAATGACAAAAATCACTATCCTGGGTGACCTCAGTCACATGGTCCAGGAGGAGGATCACGTGACCCTTCGACAGCGATACATTTGTGTTTATAAGATCTTGTTGGGTGTATCTGTTTTTTCACATACCTTTGGAATTCTGAGGGTGTACAATAAGGTTTGCTTGGAATGTCTGAAATTACTGGCCAACTCCTGAAAACTGTCAGGGTTATGGACTCGTTGATCTTTGTTTTTCCCATGTCCCTCCTGAGTTTCCTTATTTGGTTATTTTCCTGTTCTTGTTAAGTTCATTGATTACTCCACACCTGTTTTAGTTTTCCTTAATTACTTCCACGTGTTTATAAGTCCTGAGTTCTCCCTGAGTTTTTGTCCGTCCACTCGTCTTATATGTTGTGCTTCCCTTGATGTCTGTATTTGGTTTGATTTATTAAAAGAAGAAAGATTATTATTCACCCGCTGTCTCCGTTGTCCTTCCCACACCACAACCCGTGACAAAAACAGAGTGGAAAAAATGGTCATTATATTTCTGAGTGGGTATTTCGGTCTATATTCTCACACCCTGAACAAGAAAAGCATATGTCTCATTTGTCCAGACTGTATCTGAGATGAGAAATATGTAGAATTACCTAAAAGGGTGTGCCTTAATGCCTCAGGTAATAGTTCAGAATGTTATTATTTTTATTTTATTTTTTCATTGCAAACAGAATAAGATTGCATTCTGTCAAAGTTAGGTCATTGTGAAATTGTAGCATCTCATTGTTTTCAAGCTGTTTTTCAGTTGATGCTCACAGAATAGTTACTTCTAGAAAAAGTTACTTCTAGTCAGTAGAATGTCTGTTTGGAGATCATCACAATAAAGAGTAAGAAGGTATTAAGCAAATAATACTCTAAAAGTAATTAGACATGTAGGTGCAATGCTACTTATTGTCAACAGAATGTTCACAAGGGATCATCAAAATAAAGTGTTACAAAAAAAATGAAGATAAATGACAAAAATCACTATCCTGGGTGACCTCAGTCACACGGTCCAGGAGGAGGATCACGTGACCCTTCGACAGCGATGCACGCTTAGTCTTTCGCTCTGCTCACTTTGCCACATATTATATAATCCTGTCAGTAAATTTTAAACCACTCTGCATTGGACCCACCATGAGTGCTTCGGCAGACAAAGGCGATCGGAAAAGAGAGATTGAGCAATCGCCAATGAAGAAAAAATTCAAAGATTCCACCATCTCCAGAGAGGACCTCGAAGATGCTATTGCTAACAGCATTAAGCTAGCACTTAAAGAGCAGCAAAGCACTTTGGTGGCTTCTGTGCTGATTCCAGCATTGCGCGAACTGCGTGAGGACATACAGGCGACTAACAATTTTGTTAAAGAGCTGAGAGTGGAGCTTGAGGCGATAGCTGCCGTGGCGAAGCAGACACGTGACCGGGTTGATTCCGTTCAAGCAGCTGCGCGTGAGGATAGGAGGACAGACACGGACTTAAGAAATCAGCTGGAGCGACTCACCGAGAAGATGACGGATATGGAGGATAGGAGCAGGAGAAATAACGTATGGCTGGTGGGGTTGCCAGAAGGGGCGGAGGGCTCCAACGCGGCTGGTTTCCTCAGAGTTAATCTTTCCAAGTGGATTCCTTCACTGAAAGGCCGTGACATTGAGATTGACTGGGCACATCGTGTGTATGACGGAGGGAGAGGCTCCGATCGGCCGCGTACTCTCATCTTCCGTGTACTAAGATGGCATGACAGATCCTGAAAGGTGTTCGGCAGGCTTATCCGGTGAAATGCGCACAGGAAAATGTCACACTACTATTTTTTCCCAACTTTCCCAAAAATGTTTTGGCTGTGTGAGCCTTTCGGGGGACATGTCTTGCGTTGAAGTGAATTGGTCACATACCATCACTATTTTTTGTTGCTCAATCAGACCTACGTTCTCGGTAATGTGCGGTCTGAGTTGTTTCTTGTTTATGGTTGTCGGTTGTTCATGTTTCTATGTTGTTTTTATTTTTTACAACAGACATTTATACTTTTATTTATTTTACCCTATTTCTAAAAGGATTTTTCACCTAGGAGGTTTGTTATCTAAAATGCACATCAGCGTTTAGATGTTACTTACAGAATGGAAGTGCTTCTGTTTTTTGTTCATTTATTAAATACAATCTTGGGATTATGACTATTCAATGCATACTCTAAATATTTTTTTTATCACTGAATGTGAATGGTTTAAATTCTGCTGTTAAACGAACCCGTGTGTTAGAATATTTACACCGTAAATCTATTTCGGCAGCCAATCCATCCTCTAAATTACTGAATAAATTTATCACTGAGCTCAACTTAATCGATCTTTGGAGAATTCAGAATACTAAATCTAAGGACTTCACTTTTTTTTTATAGACATAAGACTTTCTCTAGGATAGACTACATATTTCTCAGCCCATCTTTAATTTCGTCTAATTCCTCCATCTCTATATTACCAATTTTATTATCTGATCATTCTGCTGTATTGTGCAGTGTTCCTCTTTCCGATGTTAAAGCCAAGTCCCCTAGATGTCGCTTTAACATATCATTACTAACTAATCAGACTTTTATTACTTCTCTAAAATAATATATTAAGGAATTTCTTGAAATTAAAATGCCCTCTGATGTGGATCCTCAAATACTGTGGGAAATGACTAAGTGTGCTATACGAGGTTTCTGTATATCTTTCTCTTCTACTCTTGCCATAGCAAAAACCCATCAGTTTACACAATTAGAAAATAAAACCCAATCATTACAAAACCTACAAAAACAACATTTTACTGAGCAACAGGCTACACAGCTGTCCTCTTTAAAAGAAGAATATGATTTACTTTCACACTCAAAGGCGGAATTTATTCTACATAGGACTAGGCAAAAATATTATTTCGAATCAGAGAGGCATAGTCATTTATTGGCCCTTAGATTGAAAGAATGCGAGTCTAAGGCATATATTAGAGCAATAAAATCATCGGATGATCAGGTCACCATGAACCCTGTGGCAATTAATGAAATATTTAAAGGTTTTTACACAAATCTGTATAAAGCCAAAACAGATTTTGATGAACCAATTTGTAAGCAGTATTTAGATAAATTGGAACTGCCTCGGATCTCACAGATGGATAAAGAATCTTTGGAGGCCCCATTAAGTTTGGAGGAACTCCACGTCTCTCTAAAAAGCCTTCAAAAGGGCAAATCGTCGGGTCTAGATGGTCTCCCCCCTGAATTATATTTAGAAATTTGGGATTTGGTAGGGACACTTATGCTTAATTCATTTAATTTTGCAATTGAACATGCGGTCTTTCATAGAGATCAAAAAACTTCATTGATATCATTACTTCTTAAAAAAGGGAAAGATCCATTAGATTGTTCCAGCTACAGACAGATTTCGCTTATCCCATGTGATCTGAAAATCTATGCTAAAGTTTTTGCTTCTCGTATGGAAAAGGTAATTCATAGTTTGATCAAGGAGGACCAAACCGGTTTCATCAAGGGGCGCAATGCGTCTGACAATATGCGTCGACTCTTTCATATTCTTGACTTTGCGGACTCCCACCCAACCCCGTGTGCGGTTTTTTCACTTGATTCAGAAAAAGACTTTGACAGGCTAGAGTGGAATTATATGTGGGCAGTTCTGCAATGTTTCGGCTTCGGTGAACACTTCATTTCTATGATTAAGACATTATACCACTCACCTGCAGCATCAGTCGTAACTGGTAATATTATTTCCCCCCCGTTCCCTTTACAGTGGGGAACGAGGCAGGGATGTCCGCTTTCCCCCTTATTGTTTTGTCTATCTCTTGAACCCTTAGCACAAGCCATCAGGAAATCTGAAGTATCAATTAAGATTCATGATCATAATCTTAGTATTTCATTATACGCTGATGATATTATTCTATATTTAGACCACTTTGACTTTTCAGTCTCTAGTATAATTAAGGAATTTGATAATTTTAGTAGCTTATCAGGATATAAAATAAATTGGAGCAAATCTGCTTTAATGCCAATTAACAATGTTAAAGTTAATTCTTCTATTCCCTCATTTATCCATATTAAGGCATCTTTCACCTATTTGGGCATTACCATATATAAAAACATTCATAAGATTGCCAGAGACAATTTTAATAATATTTTAGTTAAGATCGTAAAAGACATTCAAAGATGTAAGAATCTTAAAGTCTCTCTCCAAGGAAGAATCTCCACAGTTAAGATGAATTTGTTACCTCGATTATTATTTTTTTCTCTATGCTACCACTTTCTCCCCCTCCATGTTACTTTAAGGAGATCAACTCCATAATTTCTAAGTTTATCTGGAATGATAAATGCCCCAGAATTAAACTTACCACAGGCCACTCCAGCCGGAACCCTTCTACCCCCCCAAAAAAATTCCATGGGGCAGCTAGGGGCCCCTTGGATGGTTTCCGAGGCGGAAGTATCCAAACTTCTCCTCTCCAGCCATCCTACAACATGTCCTCTTGACCCAATCCCCTCTCACCTTCTCCAAGCAATCTCTCCCACACTCTTACCGGCACTCACACACATTATCAACACATCTCTCCACACAGGCATCTTCCCCACAGCGTTCAAGCAGGCTCGGGTAACCCCACTGCTCAAAAAACCTACATTAAACACTTCTCTTTTAGAAAACTACAGACCTGTCTCTCTCCTTCCATTCGTAGCGAAAACACTCGAACGAGTTGTCTTCAACCAGCTCTCACTGTTTCTTTCACAGTACAATGATAGAGTACAACAAACTGGATGCTAAACAGTCAGGTTTCAGGAGTGGCCATTCAACAGAGACTGCGCTACTCTCAGTCACTGAAGCCCTGCGAATTGCAAAGGTCGATTCCAAATCATCAGTCCTCATTCTGCTGGATCTTTCTGCTGCTTTTGACACTGTCAATCATCAGATCTTCCTGTCCACCCTCTCATCGCTGGGCATCACTGGGATTCCACTTCGCTGTTTTTTTTTTATTTTATTTTTTTTCACACACAACACAACATAATATCCAAAATACAACAAAACAAAACAACAGACACATACTCAACATCTCAAGGTCCAATCAAAAGGGAGGGGGAGAGGGAAGGACAACAAGAACACAAAAGTCACTCCTTTATACAATCACATATGTCCAACAAAAAACACTGCCAAGCATCAATGGTCAAAGGCCTGGCCCCACCAACTCGCGCCGTTGTACATTCACATGACACTATTTGCAGGAGGCTACGGATCCAATATGTTTTTCTACACATGTGTGGTGTAAACCAGTTCTGGATTGTCTTCTTCACAGCTGTAAAACCAGCAAACAACATTCTCTTTTGCATTGAACTAATACAGAGACCAGAATCATCATTAAGAAGACACAAACTTGGGTTAACAGACCAATCAATTCGCAGTAATGATGACAAAACCAGGTTTACATGTGTCCATAGACTGATGACGACAGGACATTCCCAAAACACATGCAGAAAAGTGCCTGATGATGTAGTGTTACATATATGGCAGTTCAAATTTGACTGTAGTTTCATTTTAAACATTTTGTAAGGAGTTATGTATGCTCTATGAATGACTTTGAAGTGAATAAGACGATGAGCCAGATTTTTAGATGTTAAACTGAGATTAGACCACACTCTCTCCCAGTCGACAGATAAATTAAGGTCAGATAATTCCCTATTCCAAATAGTTTTAATAGAAAGAGGTTTTGTAATACAATCAATAATTGTATTATATATTAAGGAAACAGATGGCCAACCAGCAGATGGTGCAATCCAGTCCCGCATAGGATGAGAGGAAATGGAAGAAGACCAAGGAACGCCATACGCTTTGAGAGCAGAACATAATTGAAGAAAAACAAAATATGCAGATGCTGGTAGACAAAATTTGGTTCTTAATGTCTGAAATGAACAGAGGCCCTGGTTATCATATATATCACCGCACGTGTTTACACCCAAAGAAGACCAAGAGGGTTGGACAAATGGACGATTTCCGCATACAAAATTAAAATTGTGCCATAAAGGTGTACTGTTACAGAATTTGAAGGGTCCACCTATCCGACGTTCAACCGTTTTCTAGATTTTAATAGAGTTAGCCACAACCGGACCAAATTTATAATTATCCCCTTTTTTTCCTGTGCCAGTAACTAAAATATCTTGAAGTCTATTTGGTTTAACCTTGTCAGCTTCAATCACCCTCCATGAAACTGTAGATTGAGGATCAACCCAATTATGAAGAGCCTTAAGCTGGAACGACCAATAATATAATTCAAAATTTGGTACAGCCAGTCCTCCTGCGCTATTAGGATGTTGTAATGTGGTAAGTTTAATTCTGGGACATTTATCATTCCAGATAAACTTAGAAATTATGGAGTTGATCTCCTTAAAGTAACCTGGAGGGGGAGAAAGTGGTAGCATAGAGAAAAAAAAATTAAATCGAGGTAACAAATTCATCTTAACAGTGGAGATTCTTCCTTGGAGAGAGACTTTAAGATTCTTCCATCTTTGAATGTAATTTTTGACCTTAACTAAAATGTTATTAAAATAGTCTCTGGCAATCTTATGAATGTTTTTATATATGGTAATGCCCAAATAAATGAAAGATTCCTTAATAGGGATACATGAAGGAATAGAAAAATTAACCTTAACATTGTTAATTGGCATTAAAGCAGATTTGCTCCAATTTATTTTATATCCTGATAGGCTACTAAAATTATCAAATTCCTTAATTATACTAGAGACTGAAACATCAAAGTGGTCTAAATATAGAATAATATCATCAGCGTATAATGAAATACTATGATTATGGTCATGAATCTTAATCGATACTTCAGATTTCCTTATGGCTTGTGCTAAGGGTTCAAGAGATAGACAAAACAATAAGGGGGAAAGTGGACACCCCTGCCTCGTTCCCCGCTGTAAAGGGAATGAGGGGGAAATAATATTACCAGTTATGACTGATGCTGCAGGTGAGTGGTATAATGTCTTAATAATAGAAACGAAGTGTTCACCGAAGCCGAAACATTGCAGAACTGCCCACATATAATTCCACTCTAGCCTGTCAAAGGCTTTTTCTGCATCAAGTGAAAAGACCGCACAAGGGGTTGGGTGGGAGTCCGCAAAGTCAAGAATATGAAGGAGTCGACGCATATTGTCAGATGCATTGCGCCCCTTGATGAAACCAGTTTGGTCCTCCTCGATCAGACTGTGAATTACCTTCTCCATACGAGAAGCAAAAACTTTAGCATAGATTTTTACATCACATGGGATAAGCAAAATCGGTCTGTAGCTGGAACAATCTAATGGATATGTCCCTTGTTTAAGAAGTAATGATATCAATGATGTGTTTTGATCTCTATGAAATACACCATGTTCAATTGCAAAATTAAATGAATTAAGCATAAGTGTCCCTACCAAATCCCAAATTTCTAAATATAATTCAGGGGCGAGACCATCTAGACCCGGCGATTTGCCCTTTTGAAGACTTTTTAGAGAGACGTGGAGCTCCTCCAAACTTAATGGGGCCTCCAAAGATTATTTATCCATCTGTGAGATCCGAGGCAATTCCAATTTATCTAAATACTGCTTACAAATTGGTTCATCAAAATCTGTTCTGGCTTTATACAGATTTATGTAAAAACTTTAAATATGTCATTAATTGCCACAGGGTCTGTGGTCACCTGATCATCCGATGATTTTATTGAGCTAATATATGCCTTAGACTCGCATTCTTTCAGCCTAAGGGCCAATAGGTGACTAGGTCTCTCTGATTCAAAATAATATTTTTGTCTAGTCCTATGTAAGATACATTCCGCCTTTGGGTGTGAAAGTAAATCATATTCTTCTTTTAAAGAGGACAGCTGTGTAGCCTGTTGCTCAGTAAAATGTTGTTTTTGTAGGTTTTGTAATTATTGGATTTTATTTTCTAATTGTGTAAACTGGTGTATTTTCGCTTTGGCAAGAGTAGAAGATAAAGATATACAGAAACCTCGTATAGCACACTTAGTTGTTTCCCATAGTATTTGAGAATCGACATCAGAGGGCATATCAATTTCAAGAAATTCCTTTATATATTCTTTTAGAGAAGTAATGAAAGTCTTATTACTTAGTAATGATATGTTACTGTCTGTCTCATTCGGACCGTAGATAGAGACCAATGCTAACCTATTATTATGTATTTTGCAACAGATAAAAACAAATCTACCCTCCTCATCTCTTCCGAGGTGTTCAATTGTTAAATGTAACTTCCTGTTAACAAGGATAAACACCCCCTTGGTTTTATTAAGAGTGCAGGAGAAGGCTGCCAATTTATAATACTTATTCTGGAAACGTGCCAGGTCAGATTGTTTTAGATGTGTCTCTTGTATTAGGGCACAAGAAATAGATTTACGGTGTAAATATTCTAACACACGGGTTCGTTTAACAGCAGAAATTAAACCATTCACATTCAGTGATAACATATTTAGATTATGCATTGAATATTCATAATCCCAAAATTGTATTCAGTAAATGAAGAAAAGCAAAAGCACTCCCCTTCTGTACATAACATGTAAACGCTGTTGCGCATTCTAGATACCAAACCACCTAGATGAAAAATCCTTTTAGAAATAAGGTAAATAAAAATATGAATGTCTGTTGTAAAAAATAAAAGCCACATATAAACAGGAACAAGGAACAACTATAATCAGGAAACAACTCAGACCGCACATTACCGAGAACATAGGTCTGATTGAGCAACAAAAAATGGTGATGATTCGTGACCGGTCCACTTCAACGCAAGACATGTCTCCCAAAAGGCTCACCTAGCCAAAAAAATATTGTAATTAAACCTACAAAATTATTTGTATTAGTCCCCTCAAAAAAAAAGGGGTGTTAGTCTTACCAGTAAAGAGACAGTTGTGTCGGATAAATAGGAACAATATCCCAGGAGAAGAGAGAAAAAAAAAAGAAAAAAAAAGAGATTTAGCAAGTATCCATCTCCACCCTGCGACCATCTTCTCCCGGGCAGTTGGGATTGCCTCCATCCCGGCCTTCAAGCCCCTCCCGCCGGGTCGAAGAGATGATGGCCGCCGTTTTCCCATTGCCTTGTAGAGCCGCAGCATATGTCTTCCTCTGTGACAGGGAGCTGATAAAATCCTCCGCTTTCTGAGGAGAGTCGAAACTTCTCTGCTCACCTTTGTGCCGTAGTTTACCGCCAGATAGGTGAGGAAGGGCTGGAGACCAAGCGCTGTCATCTTCTTCAAAACCGGATTAAAGATCTTTCTCCTGATGGTTGTGGCTGGACTAAATTCGGGAAAAAATAGTAGTGTGACATTGTCCTGCATGCATTTCACCGGATAAGCCTGCCAAGCACCTTTCAGGATCTCCGATCTGTCATGCCATCTTAGTACATGGAAGATGAGAGTACGTGGCCGATCAGAGTTTTTCCTTCCGTCATATACGAGATGGGCCCGGTCAATCTCGATGTCACGGCCTTTCAAGGAAGGGATCCACTTGGAAAGATTAGCTCTGAGGAAGCCAGCTGCATCGGAGCCCTCCGCCCCCTCTGGGAACCCCACCAGCCGCACGTTATTTCTTCTGCTCCTATCCTCAATATCCGTCATTTTCTCGGTGAGTCACTCCAGCTGATTTCTTAAGTCCGTGACTGTCCTCCTATCCTCACGTGCAGTTGCTTGAACGGAATCGACCCAGTCACATGTCTGCTTCGCCGCGCTAGCTAGCGCCTCAAGCTCCGCTCTTAGCTCTTTAACAGAATTGTTAGTCGCTTGTATGTCCGCACGCAGTTCACGCAATGCTGGGGTCAGCACAGAGTCCACCGCATCTCTTACTGTCGAGGCCACAACCGAATCCAAAGTGCTTTGCTGCTCTTTAAGTGCTAGCTTGATACCGTTAGCGATAGCATTGTCAAGATCCTCTCTGGAGATGGTGGAATCTTTGAATTTTTTCTTCTTTGGCGATTGCTCAATCTCTCCTTTCCGATCGCCCTTGACTGCTTAAATACTCATGATGGGTCCAATGCAGAGTGGTTCGAAATTACCGACAGGATAATACAATATTTGACAAAGTGAGCAGAGAGAAAGACTACGCGTGCATCGCTGTCGAAGGGTCACGTGATCTCCCATGCCCGAGTTTTCTGTCACTTGAGGACACACGATCTATGCTTCATGTATCTTGGTCAGGAGCTTGCGTGTTCAGTGCTCGAGGGCGCTGAACTCGCTCATTGTGAGTGTTATCCGATGAGAAGCTCCATTCGCGTTTGTCCCACTTCTCGAGAGATGAGTGACAAGCGTTTGCGTCTCGTGCTTCGGGTCCCGCTGATGCCTTGGCACGGCGAAGACTCGGATCGCGGGATTCGTGGGTTTAAGATGCTCTTTTTGGGTTACTGGATCCCGCGGATAGCCCTTGAGTCGAGCAGCGCCTTAGGAAATGTTTGGATTCTAACACTTGAGGGCATATTCTGCTTTCGCGTTTGTCTCGGCGAAGAGCACGCGCATTCAGAGTTACGCGCTCAACGTGATGAGTCATGATGTCTAGGCTCCACTCGCGTTTGTTCCTGTTCCTGAGGGATGCGGGAAAAAAAACTTTGTTGTATCACGGCCTGGTTCTGCCTGTGCCGTGGCACAGTTTATCTCACCTCACGGTCATCGCTTTGATCTACGGCATCCGCACACCCTCTCTAAACGGGTTGTCAGAAGCCACAGATATTGTTGGGTTGTTATTAAAATTTTATCTTTCTCCTTATTTATTCCTTCCCTTGCTAGCTTGTACTTATTTGTCGCTTCAGCCCCGATCCTGCGAGATCATGGGCGGAGCTCTATTCAGCTCGGCCGTGCCTCTCTAATATTTACATTTACATTTACATTTGTATGCATTTAGCAGACGCTTTTATCCAAAGCGACTTACATTGCATTCAAGTTACAGTTTTTACATTTTTGTCAGCTCTTGCTTTCCCTGGGAATCGAACCCATGATCTTGGCGTTGCTAGCGCCATGCTCTACTATTTGAGCTACAGGAAAGCCCTCATGTCCTTATAATATGCATGTTATTGTGTGTGGAGCAGAGTATGTGAGCAGAGTGCGGAGTGGAGCGGTGTGATTTTGACTGGAGTGAGGAGCGGATTTTTTAAAAGTCGGAGCATCGTGGTTTTCACTCGCTCCAAGAGTGCTCCACCACCGCTCCATCACGAGTACAATTCATGCCAGCAGCCCATAATATAACTGCATATTTAGCAAAAATTCACATGTTAAACATATTTAGCTAGCTTGATAGAGAAGGATCACTCAAATCAGAAAGAATGTGAAGGCTATGATGACCGTCGGAGCATTGTGGTTTTCACTCGCTCAAAATAAGCAGCCCATAAGCAGCCCATAAGCAGCCCATAATATAACTGCATATTTAGCAAGAATTCACATGTTAAACATATTTAGCTAGCTTGATAGAGAAGGATCACTCAAATCAGAAAGAATGTGAAGGCTATGATGAAAGTCGTAGCATTGTGGTTTTCACTCGCTCCAAGAGTGCTCCACCACCGCTCCATCACGAGTACAATTCATGCCAGCAGCCCATAATATAACTGCATATTTAGCAAGAATTCACATGTTAAACATATTTAGCTAGCTTGATAGAGAAGGATCACTCAAATCAGAAAGAATGTGAAGGCTATGATGACGGCAATGGATATGAGTGGGAAGTTATAGTTCTGAAGGAATTTGTTTGTTCCTTCTAGATACTGAATATTTTCAGCTGAAAGCATGATTTAAACAAGTACTACAACACTTATTCACATGCAATCGCTCTCTCAATAATGCATTCAAACAAATATAATCTTACAGTCAGTGGTGTATAAAGTACCTGAAAGCCATACTTAAGTAAATGTACAGATATCTTACCAGAAAATGACTTTGGTAGAAGTTGAAGTCACCGCTTAGAATATTACTTGAGTAAAAGTCTTAAAGTATGTGATATTTATTGTACTTAAGTAAGAAAAGTATTTTTTAAATCTTAAACGTACTTAAATATTGAAAGTAAAAGTAAAAGTAAATGCAAAATGGAAAAGAAGCAAATATATATATATATATATATATATATATATATATATATATATATATATATATATATATATATATATATACAGGTGCTGGTCATATAATTAGAATATCATCAAAAAGTTGATTTATTTCACTAATTCCATTCAAAAAGTGAAACTTGTATAATGTATACATTAATTCCACACAGACTGATATATTTCAAGTGTTTATTTGTTTTAATTTTGATGATTATAAGTGACAACTAATGAAAACCCCAAATTCAGTATCTCAGAAAATTAGAATATTGTGAAAAGGTTCAATATTGAAGACACCTGGTGCCACACTCTAATCAGCTAATTAACTCAAAACACCTGCAAAGGCCTTTAAATGGTCTCTCAGTCTAGTTCTGTAGGCTACACAATCATAGGGAAGACTGCTGACTTGACAGTTGTCCAAAAGACGACCATTGACACCTTGCACAAGGAGGGCAAGACACAAAAGGTCATTGCAAAAGAGGCTGGCTGTTCACAGAGCTCTGTGTCCAAGCACATTAATAGAGAGGCGAAGGGAAGGAAAAGATGTGGTAGAAAAAAAGTGTACAAGCAATAGGGATAACCGCACCCTGGAGAGGATTGTGAAACAAAACCCATTCAAAAATGTGGGGGAGATTCACAAAGAGTGGACTACAGCTGGAGTCAGTGCTTCAAGAACCACTACGCACAGACGTATGCAAGACATGGGTTTCAGGGTCCATGTCAAGCCACTCTTGAACAACAGACAGCGTCAGAAGCGTCTCGCCTGGGCTAAAGACAAAAAGGACTGGCACCTGCACACAGTGCCAAAGCTACCAGTACCTGGTTTAAGGACCATGGTATCCCTGTTCTTAATTGGCCAGCAAACTCGCCTGACCTTAACCCCATAGAAAATCTATGGGGTATTGTGAAGAGGAAGATGCGATATGCCAGACCCAACAATGCAGAAGAGCTGAAGGCCACTATCAGAGCAACCTGGGCTCTCATAACACCTGAGCAGTGCCATAGACTGATCGACTCCATGCCACGCCGCATTGCTGCAGTAATTCAGGCAAAAGGAGCCCCAACTAAGTATTGAGTGCTGTACATGCTCATACTTTTCATGTTCATACTTTTCAGTTGGCCAAGATTTCTAAAAAACCTTTCTTTGTATTGGTCTTAAGTAATATTCTAATTTTCTGAGATACTGAATTTGGGGTTTTCATTAGTTGTCAGTTATAATCATCAAAATTAAAAGAAATAAACACTTGAAATATATCAGTCTGTGTGGAATGAATGTATACATTATACAAGTTTCACTTTTTGAATGGAATTAGTGAAATAAATCAACTTTTTGATGATATTCTAATTATATGACCAGCACCTGTATATATGTTCATACACGGCTTGAGTAGCAAGATTGTGTTCAGTTTTAACTATTTTTTCCATTTTGTATTTTTGGGTAAGAATAAGAAGCACTTAATCAGATACTTAGTGTCTTTCATTCCAACATAAGAAAACATTTCTGGAATCTGCATCTAAAATAGCATTTAGATGTATTTACACAGTTTAATGTATCTCAGAGGGCACATGGATGCATTTAAACTGCAGTTACAGATGCATAAATAGGCCTAATGTTTTGTGTTTAACATAAAACGTTGAATACTGCGGGAAATTGTGAACCCGGAGCAGAGCTGGAGCAGAGTGATTATTAAATGCTTGGAGCGTGGAGGGGAAATTGTTGATGCTCCACTCCTCTCACATACTCTGGTGTGGAGATCCTCGCTGGGCGTGAATATATTTAACTATTATATTCTATGATTATATTGATTTAAGATGATTGATTTAAGATTTAAGATGATTTAACTAATTAATATATTATACTCTGTGGAAAGAGGCTTGCGAGCTTTCTCTCTGAGGGTGTTTCAGCACCTAGAGTGGTTATGGGGAATTTCTCTTCCTGAGTTAAGCCGGATGGGTTGATGACAGAATTTTCATTTTTGGGTGAACTATCCCTTTAAGTGAACAGGTCCTGCTCAGAGTGTAGCTGTCTGCGGATGGTTATGCTCCAGCTCAAGCTTACTTTGCTCTGGAATATGACGGTCTGAGGACAGCTATGTTCTAGCCTGGCTTCTTAACTAGGTTGGGTTCCCCTTGGCACATGTTCTCTCGATTAAGCGCTGAAGTCTTTGTCTAGGAATCTGCTATTCGAGGATAGCTGTGTTCCAGCTCGGAGACTGCTCCCCTTTTTAGGGATTTTAAATAGTGGTCTCCATGAGCCCCTTGCATGGACTGTGCTGTCTCCACTTCGGGGTTTTAAGTAGATGGCCAACTTCCGTGGTCTGGGCTATCTTCAGCCTTATCTGAGTGAACTGCTATTCGAGGATAGACCTCTAGTGTTATGGCCACAGCTTACATCAGGCTTTGATCTAGGACTAATGATGTTTATGTGTTTTCTCTTTAGCGAATCATTTACTGATGGTCCCGATCTCCCTCTTGTGAGCTCCTGGTCAATACCACGGTGCTTTGCTAGCCTACTTTGGGACTGACACAGATTGGGGACCTCCTTAGTATAGCCATCTGAGGGTGGTTATATTCCAGCCATTGTTATGGCAGGATGGGCTTACTTGAATACAGCTATCTGAGGCTAGCTGTGTTCTACTGCAGTAGCGGTGAGCCCTCTCCTGGAGTGGTCCCCTTTCCTATAGCCTAGCTATCTGAGGATAGCTATGTGCTAGCTCAGTGATTGCTCCCCTGCTTAGGGTTTTAAGTAGCGGTCTCTTGAGCCCTTACCTAGACAGTGCTGTCTCTCCTCTTTGGGTTGTAATTAGACAGCCCACTCTTTGTAGTTTGGGTAGTTTCAGTCGGCCCCCCTTCCTGTAGCCCTTCCTAGGTGCATAGCTATCTGAGGATATATATGTGCTAGCTCAGTGACTGCTCCCCTTCTTAAGCCTTGAGCCCTTGCCTAGACAGTGCTATCTCCCCTGCTAGGGTTGTAAGTAGATAGCCCACTCTCTGTGGTCTGGGCAGCTCTGCAGGAAGGCTATCTAGATTGTTATTCTGGTCTACAAGCCTTCATAAGACCTTTAGGACATAGCTATCTGAGGATACCGGTGTTCTAGCTCAGCAGCTACTCTCATCACCTGAGATTTAAGTAGCAAACTCTTGAGCTCCTCTAGAGGCTTTCTAGTTTAGCCTCTTCAGTGGTCTTGTGTATCCAGGCTAGTATTGCTCACATAGCATAGCTATCTGAGGGTAACTGTGGTCTTAACTTGTGTGGGGTGTTCCCCTTGATCTAATCGGGTCTCCCCATTTCTGCCAGGTTATGTGAGCGGCCCGTGGCATCTGTGGCCTTGCCCCTTTCTGAGGAAAGGTTTGGCATATGTCTGTCACTCTCTTGGTGCTCTCCCACCAGGTGGACAGGCATGCGCCTCGGCATGGCATGGTTGGATTTCGTACCCCAATGTGCCCCCTAGGGGGTGCAGCGTGGAGTTCCCTAGAAGGGGAACGTCTTGGGTTACGCATGTAACCATGGTTCCCCGAGGGGAAACGAGACGCTGCGTCCCCTCGCCATGCCTTCGGCCTGCCTGTTTACGTCTCCTTCAGACAACTAAGTTGGTGACGTATTCAGCAATTACCCTTTTATACTTCCGGGCACCCTGCCTATGACGTCATGGGCCATGTGGACCAATAGGATCGGTGTTGTTTCACACGTGCTTCAGACACCGGTCATGCTGGCGGCATTCCCCAATGTGCCCTCTACGGGGTGCAGCGTCTCGTTCCCTCTCGGGGAACCATGGTTAGATGCGTAACCCGAGACCTTTTTTTTTTTACAGATTACAGATTTTTACAGATTTTACAGATGTTATTTCAGAGTTTTAATTACTGCATTATATTCTATTATAATGACTATTTAACATTACCCCTAAACTTGGTTTGGCATGCTGCATGTTATTTTCTCTAGGAAACTTGAAGTATTGTTTTTCTTTTTGTGTATTTTATGGCAATGCTACTCCATAATAGTTAGGGCCAGAATAATGACTCAAGTCCTGCCCTAGGAGTTACATTTTCGAGGGTGATGAATTTCGTAAACAGCATGCTGATGTAAAAGAAAGGGGAGGAGGACAATCTGCTATTATCTCAATGATCCTAATGCAATATCATTTGCTTTCTCTGTTGGATTGCCCTAAAGCTTATTTAGTCATGTTTATTTTCAGAGGTTACTTGATGTCACAATAACTTGTGATTATAAAGTGTTGACCGAACAATGAGAGGGCATGAGTCATACATGAGTCATACATGGTTGTATGCTGCCTTTACACATCAGTACTTCATGTCAAAGAATATCTGATATTGTAGCTAATGATGGGTCAACGGGTTAGGATCCATGTATACAGATATAAATAATTATGCACTCAATAAATATTGAACTTAATCAAATGTGCAAATGTAGCCTACTTGTGTAAAATGATGTACACTCACAGGAAACATCATATCAGAAGTTTAAGAAAAGTTGTTTTATTTTACATGGAGTGAATTGCCAGGTGGAGGGCAGACATGTTGAGATCACATGACCAGCTGAATTCTACTTACTTTAAGGCTGAAAATAAACAATGCATTTCTTCAAAGGCATCGTTAACTTAAAACGTTTGACTGATGCTGCATCCACACCACTATGTGCCAGTTACTCACTTAGCCAGACCTTCAACTAACAGCAAAATGTCTGGGCTCTGTTGCACCTTTAATTGGCCAAAAACAGCCCACTAAGACAAGAAAATGGCATCTGGCCGACATATAAAATGACCAAGTATAGTTCATTTTGTTCAGAATAGTGTGTGAAACTGTAAATAATTCATAAGGATTGTTGCACTTAACACTCCCTTTAGAGCTGTTTGTTGTACTTGAACCTGAATTTATACTTGGAAATTAAACCATTGCACCATTTGTCAACTGCTATTCCAATACGCTGACAGAAAAAAAAGGGATGCAGGGGTAGTCATCCCTACTCCTGGAGGACCACCAGCCTGCAGAGTTTAGCACCAACCCTAATCAAGCAGGCAAGTGTGCTGCAGCAAGGTTGGAAATAAAGTTTATAGTATAGCCCTCCAGACGCAGGGTCAGCTAGATCTGAAGAACACCTTCACAGTGGCATGCACTGACCTCCAGTGGGGGGTTGTATTTGATATACCCCTAAAGCTCCTAAAATGTGTCTGTATTTTCATGTTTAGTTGCAAATGCAACAGATATTCTGTTGTTTGTGATGTACTTCACCCGATCTTACATTTATGATATGAGAGGGCAAATAACTAGCAAATAAGGATCACTCACAAATCCTCTGATGTCTTGGCTAGGCTTGATAAATAATACTTTCCCTATATTCCATTGTTGCAGGCTTGGAACTTGAAAGCACAGCTTTGTTTCGTGGCAGACTTCTAAAGAACAGCACACAATAAGCTCCTGGAAATCCTGTAGAAGTCAGCCAGTTTCAGACTGACAACACTGATAAATCCTTCCCAGTTTAGTGTGCCATACTGTGTGTGTGTGTATATATATATATATATATATATATATATATATATATATATATACATACGTATATGACAGTCAGTGAATGGTATGGGTGGTCCATAGGGGTGTGCTATCTGAGTCAATGACTAGATGTCAGTATAAGACCAAGATGCAAAAAAAAGTAAAAATAAATAGAACATGTTATTTAAGCCAACCGAAATGCTTTTTATATGACCAGCAGACCACATGTAACTATACAACTGAATAACAGATAAAGTCATGACTTTTTTAAATCCACAATATACATCTGTAGCTCTGCTACCCTAGTGCTCATGTCTGGAATGTCACTTTATCTTGTAGAAAATCTTAGCTTGTGTAGTATTTATTTGTGTATTTACTTTTATTTATTCATAGTCGGACTTGTCACTCAAAGGTCATGGGTTCGAGTCTCTGTACTGGCAGAGATTGTTGGTGGGGGGAGTGAAGGACCAGCGCTCTCTTCCACCCTCAATACCATGACTGAGACCCTTGAGCAAGGCACTGAACCCACAACTGCTCCCTGGGCGCCGCAGCAAAAATGGCTGCCCACTGCTCCGGGTGTGTGTTCACTGTGTGTGTGTGTGTGTGTGTGTGTGTGTGTGTGTTTGCTTTCTACTCACTGCTGTGTGTGTGCACTTGGATGGGATAAATGCAGAACACAAATTCCAAGTATGGTCATGTCCTTTCGTTTCCTTCCTTTTCCTTTTCATAAGAGCTAAGCAACTAAAATATTCTTTAGTTCAACATGTGAGGTTTTTTTTTGTGATTGCAGTTTCTCTTTTTCAATATCTTATATTCTCTGCAAAATCCTGTCCAATCTCAAATAATTAGGCTACTTTCACTCTGTGGACCAAAAAAACTAAAAAACTAAACATTAAAAAGAGTGATCTATCTTTTTAAGAGACCAAAAGCAGTTTCACCAATGTCTGTTTGGCACAAACCATCATAGATTGTTTTCCTATTTTCCTTATAATAATATCCACAAAGGCTGCTGATGCAAGACTCTGCAATGGCTTTTTAAAAAAGTTTATTGACAACAGACACACAAAATACATCAAAGAACCAGCAATAACAAAAGCCAATAAAGGTGTAGCCTCATGTCACCTTTTATCTGGGCCAAAAAAAATGTGCTTGAATACACCCCAAAGGCTACAGCCAAAGGGCAACTATATACATTCTGCACCTGCATGAGAGGGAATAACTCTGCATACAAGTAGGTGTCATCATCACAATTGACCTATTGGTAAGCCCCTCCCCTCGAACGCAGACTAGCCAATGGCAGTCGAGTATCAGTTGCACGGGGAGCGGAACTCGGACATCTTTAGGTTTCAGCGCCATAGAGAAACATTGGAAGATCCGAAGCTTGCATCGGTTTTATTGGGTTTATGCTTAAAAAATGGAAAAACGATGTGCCTGTGGTACTTGTAACATTGATTCCAGGTATCCTAAGAGGATGGGCAATATAATTTATTGTATTACATTTCCTGAATCCAAACAAAACAGAGCAAAATGTCCCTAAGTATTCAACCCCAATACAAATAAAGACAAAAACGTTCATTTTCTGGTTGTCATACACTCATTAAGTTACAATTTTCATCTGCTCAAGCAGAACGTTAATGTTATCTTGCGCTTTAGCAAGATATATCTGCCTAAATAGCATATTATTCCCGCGTCTTGTACAGTGTAGGTCAAACCATATTAAAGAGCCTCTACATATTAAACTGGTTAAATGTACATTAATTTAATCGTACCCTGCGATTCATGAACAGTGTTGATCCCGCATGTTGTCATCCACGATCTTGATGGGGGGGGCTTACCGATAGGTCAATTGAGATGAAGTTGAAAAAATCACAAGAGCCTTCTGTGTGCCCCCTTGACTTTGTCATTTGCTTCCTTTTGTCACTTCCGTTATTTGTTCTTGTGCATTGATTCACTAAGCTGAACATCCAATCAGTGATCTTTTTCACAGAGGGGCTCTGCAGCCTTCTTCAGCCAAGAGGCCACCACCCTGTCCAGTGGTGTCCACTAACCATATGGAACACAAAAAAGGCTGACTAGGCTCAGTGCCAGCTCGACTCTGACTGATGACCAACTGAAGGTGTGTCACTGCCTCAAGCATATATATATATATATATATATATATATATATATATATATATATATATATATATATATATATATATAGTGCTGTCAAATGTTTAATCGTATCCAAAATAAAGGTATTTGTTTACAAAATATATGTGTGTACTGTGTATATTTATTACATATATATAAATACACACATACAGTATATATTTTGAAAATATTTAAATATTTATGTTATGTAAACATTTATATTCACATCATTTATATTATATATAAACATGTTTAATACATAAACATAACTTATGTTTAACATATAACATATATACATAACATATATAACAATTTTTAAATATATATATATGAATGTGTTTATATTTATATATACATAATAAATACACACAGTAGGCTACACACACATATATTATGTAAAGAAAAACTTTTATTTTGGAATGATTAATCACGATTAATCATTTGACAGAAAAAAAAATCAAACCGCACTTAGAGGCTTTTGCATTTGAATGGCACCTAGATGATTTCAAACGGCACCTTGAGGATTTTGCATCTGAACTCTTCATATATATATATATATATATATATATATATATATATATATATATATATATATACATACTTACATATATATATACACACACACACACACATACACATATATATATATATATATATATATATATTTGATTGTCATATTACATAATCTAATTTACATTATCTGAACAGTTTACAAACATCTGTGCTCAATTTGTGCCCTCTATTGCATAATACAGATTGTATTTCAGTAAAACCACAAAGTATTTTATTTAAACATCATCTGCCTTTTTCCAGTAAAGACATCTAGCCACTGTTTACTGATGCTGAACCAAATTTCAATGCTTCTTAAGTGAAACAGGATTTCCACGGCTTCAAGAACAGGACTGGGAACCACTGTCTTATAATCTAACATTGACATTCTAGTCTAATATCACTAAAGTGTGGTATTATGGATCTCAGAAAACTGTGTAGTTCACTAATCAACCCTATGCCCTGATGCTATAGTAGTGCCAAACATCAGCCAAATGAAATATGAATTGAGTCACTATTATCATGTTCATACTTGTTACTTCCTTTATGTGCTTTTGGGCATCACAATCTGTGGTCCTTCCTTACAGCAGCCTGCAGAGGCGGAGCAAAAATTTTGATTTTGGAGTACATAAATTCTCATCCCACTTAAAGCTTTATTAAACAGGGATACACAATGGAGATCTACACACCAACTGCATGTATGACAGCACATTTGTAAAGTTCTGCATTACCTAGTATTTGGTGGATTTTTGTTTAATTAATTAATTAATTTATTTTAAATCATAACTTTGTATTTTTTATTGCAGGTGTAGTGACAATCTTGTACATGTTTGCCACATCCTCTGCACAAGGTAAGTAAGGAAACATTATAATTATACTTTAGACATGTTGGCATGCAATTAGCTACTTTTAATTTATTTATTTAGCCAAGTCATTTATATACGAGTGGATATTAAATTGATAATTAAGTGAGTCTAATTAATCTAAATAATATATGAGCAACCACTAAAGTGGAGACTGACTGTAAAGTAGCTGGACAATCTTTTTTTCTTTTTTTTTTTCATGGAGGCGGAGACGTTTTGACTTCAGCTTCAGCAAGCTCGCGCTTGAGTTTCCATTCAGCGAGCTCGCGCTTGAGTGTGGTCACGAGCCGTGCCCGTGCACTGTATTTTTCGGGTTGTTGCGTGACGAGGTTCCTGGCCGTGGAGCGCAAAGCCCAAAGACTAAAAAATGCGTTATGAGGCTTAACAAATTCAGAGAGCCATTAATCATGGAAATGTTAGAGCAAAGCACTGTTACACACCCACCGAGACTGGATACCGCTTTGACTGGGCGGCGAGGGACAGTGATGACCGTGGTAGCGTAGCGTTTGAAGTGATTTGGGAGTTGCAGTATGACTAACTGAATTTGGGAGTTTTGTAATGAATTCCGTTGTTTTATCTATTTATTTTTTGACGGGTATTTTGATTGTTTGTTTTGTCGAGGCTGGGCAGAGCTAGTGTTTGTTTCCCTTTTCAGACTGTTCAGTTGTTGTTTTTTTATCTTAGACAGTTCGTTGCCACATTGTTTTGTTTGTTGTAGCTAATCTGTTGAGTGCCAATTACGGAAATAACGTTCAAATAGTTTTTTTTAATATGTAGCAATACTTAGCCAAACCATAAACCTTAACTGAACGAAAGAAATAGGCCTATATTATTGATACATTCTAACAAATACAGATGTTTTAAAAATATTAATATTAAAATAACAAAACTGCCTTAACCCCAAGACAAGTACACATGTAGAAATTCGAATGGGAAATTGTATTCACAGCATGTGGCAAGGTCATTTTTCATTGGCTCTATATTAGTCAGTTTTTGCAGTGATAGTGGGGCCCATTGGTTGTAGGCATAAGCATGAGTGTTTTTTTTTAGTGTAGAATCCAGAAAGACAGACTGTCCAGAAATATTAAGGAGTCTAATAGCATCAGCGCCTTCCAATTAAGTTCTGTGTACCAACAAACACAAGAAGAAAAGACATTGCATACAGTTTTGTATCAACAGGGCATAAGGGGAGTTAATACAAATACAAATGAACTTTGCACAAAATGTTTTTAGGTTAAAGGGATAATACACTTAAAATGACAGCCTTCTCATCGTTTACTCGCCTTCAAGTCATTACAAAGCTGTATGAGGCACTTCTCTGGAAAACAAAATAATATATTTTGTCCATTCAATGAAAGTCAGTGGTGTCCAATGTTGTTTTGGACCCCACTGACTTCCACTGTATGGATGAAAAAAAAGAAAGAAAGAAAAGAAAACAGTGTGACGTTTTTTCAAAATATTTTCTTCCAGCATTTTCATCCTGAACATTTGAAGTTAACATGAAATGCAACCTGTTTTTTTTTTCTTACTAAAATTATAGGGAGAGCTTTTTTTGTGTGTGTGTTCTTGGGAGTTGAAACCAGAGCCAGTTGGGAGGGGAGAGGTTAAACACTATAATCAATGTGCCCCTTTACATCCCATTTATCATAATAGCATCAGCAAAAAAAGGAAAGTAATTTCAGAGGCAGAAGAAGTTATTGAATTTTGATTTGAGATTACAAATAGTTTGCACTGATAAATTTGTTTGCAACAAGACTAGGAACTTGCATTAAATCAATGTCATATGCATGTTGACTTTAATTTTTAGCATTCAGAGTTGTCTTACCCAAATGAGACTAGATACCACATTTCATAATGAATCATGTCTTTCTTTCTCAGGAATTTGCCATCATGACAGCAGGAGCCAGTGAGTGACCTTACACAGAGCCTTAATTCTGAGTCTTAAACACAGTTTCATAAGATATTTTTATTATTATTATTACATATGCATTTTTATCATAGATCACTTAAATGTATATTAACAGAATGATTTGGTAAGAGTAAAATAAGAGTGATCTGTCTTGATGTCAGCAGCAAAGTAGGTTTCAGTGGACAAATGGAAGGCAGCCATCATCTGCACCGTTGTGGGAATCTGTCTTACAGTGTCTCAGGAAGTTCCTGCTGTAATGGTAAGAGAGATTCCTGCAGCTGTAATTTTGTGGTTGCTGAAAAGTAGAGGATGTGTCACTAAAAGTATAGGATGTGGTTCATAATGAGGTTAGGACATATACAAACAGATTCAACACTTGTTGTTTGTATTTCAATGTGTTGCAGGTAATATAACTCTAGGATTAAGCCAGCTGGTGGCTGACTGCTGTGGTTCTGTATCTTACAATCCACTTAATGAGATTTGCTGTAATGGCAGGATTCTGACTCAAAGCAGCACTCACGCGCAATGCTGTGGCAAAGGTAGCCGATTCATTTCATGCAACTTGAACACCTTGACAGGTGCATTGTTCAGATTTGACACATTTTTGCATGCTTACATTTTTTTGTTGAGGTTGATTGATCATCAGATTGAGGAAGACTTTTATAATGAGTTTTCTCCTACACTCATTTACAGACATGTACTTGACCACGACTCATCTGTGTTGTGGTAAAAACAACATATTTCAGAGGAAGGAAAATCATTCTTGTTGTGGCAAGGAAACGTATGACATGACAACCCATTGCTGCTGTACTAACATTAAACTAGAAGTAAAGCCTAAAAATGAAATGTGCTGTCCAAAAGCAACAGGTGTGTGTAAACAGCTTTTATAGTGATTATTAGATAAAATAATTAATAAATAAAGAAATGTGGTGCAAGTGTCTAAACAGTGGAGCAAAGACATCATGTACCTACTATTTTCTTTCATGTGTTTTAGTCACACAGTAATAGATCTGTTTGTAGGTTATAATCTGAATCCTATTCTCACAGATAAAAAAAAAGAATGCCAGCAAGGCTCTCCTCCCACTCGGTGAGTCAAACAGACAGACAAAAATACCTCCAAAGGGCTTTTCACACTGCGCTTAACCCCGGGTTATCGTCGTTCTAAACACCGCTTTTAACCCCGGGTAAAGACACGTTTCACACCTGTAATTTGAAAGCGGTGTTAGCACCGCATTTTACCCGGGGTTATGAAACCCTGCTCCGGAGCAGGGTTAGCACCGCATTTGTGGTGTTAACCCCGCATTGCGGTGCTAAATTTGTTCAGTGTGAAACTGAGCGGTGTTTGATTGTTGCTGCTGGACGCTTGGCAACAGACAGCCAATCAGAAATGAGCAGCGAAACGCGCGTCGTGTAAACTGCAGCCGGTGAGAAGAAATATCAAAAGACGGAAAGCGTGTGAACAGGAGTGAATAGGAGACGGTATTAATCTTAAGCTACTGAACAAGTAAACACTAACGTTAGTCTCTCCACACTTAAAAGAAATTCAAAGAAATATTCACATACTTTGCTCCTTGTTTTCTTTCTTTTGTACTTGTCTTTATGCGTCTCATGAGGCCGTTCACATGATGTCGCGCCTAAAACGCGTTTAAAACGCTAAGCGCGGCGCTTTCTCCTTCTTTCCAAAGCGCTCTGTAGCTTGCGCTCCCTTGGCGTCTGCCGTTGCTAAGCAACCATGACCCGCGCTCTTCATGAAGACGCAGAAGTTTCAGCAAAGGATAAATGGATTTCCAGCACTAAATCGCTTGCAGTAGCTCTGCTACTTAATTTATTTAAAAATGGCTATCCCTGCCTGTACAGATATGATCAGCTGTTCCTCAATCTTCGCTGATCTAAAGACAAAAGAGGCAACGTTGTTTTTAATAACTGGCCAGACGCGGGAGAAGCCCTGTTAACAGATTGCCTGCTGTTCGTCCAATCAGTGACAGTGACACCGCAAATATGCAAATAAGAACGTTAACCCGGGGTTTAGGAATGTTCAGTGTGAAACGTCTGTTAATGAATACCCAGGGTTAACCGTTAATCCCAGGTATAGTATGAGCAGTGTGAAACGTGATTACAGATAACCCAGGATTCCGTTTACCCGGGGTTTAGGATGACCCAGGGTTAACAATTTCAAGTGTGAAAAGCCCTCAAGAGTATTAAGTGACATAAGGAACAGCTATATTTATTCACAGTTTTTCTTTCTTAGTGACTATACATTTTACAGTATATATATATATATATATATATATATATATATATACATACATACATACATACATACACACATATATATATATATATATATATATATATAT
Organism: Schizothorax lantsangensis; assembly: GCA_027422415.1. Lineage (NCBI taxonomy): Eukaryota > Metazoa > Chordata > Actinopteri > Cypriniformes > Cyprinidae > Schizothorax > Schizothorax lantsangensis. The sequence continues at coordinate 17,658,807 of CM049846.1, read as the reverse complement.
ATATATATATATATATATATATATATAGCTACATGTACTGCAAACCTTGCTACATGTACTGCATTAGGCTAACCGAGACTTGTCATAGCACTTGAATATTATTGCTGTGTTGTTGATTTTGATTGCTTCTATTGTTCTCATTTGTAGGTTGCTTTGGATAAAAGGGTCTGCTAAATGTAAATATACAGTCAGGTCCATATATATTTGGAGACTGACACAATTTTTACAATTTTGGCTCTGTTAGCCACCAGAACATAATTAAAAATAAAAGATGTTCAAGATGAAATTGAAGTGCAGACTTTAAGCTTTAATTCAAGGGGTTGAACAAAAATATAACATAAAATGCTTAGGAATTACAACCATTTTTATACACAGTCCTCCCAGTTTCAGGGGCTCAAATGTAATTGGACAAGTAAATACAATCATAAATAAAATGTTCATTTTTAATATTTTGTTGAGAATCCCTTGCAGGTAATTGGCTACATTAAGTCTAGAACTCATTGACATCACCAGAGACTGGGTTTCCTCCTTTGTGATGCTTTGACAGGCCTTTACTGCAGCTGACTTCAGTTGTTTTTGGTTTGTGGGTCTTTCTGCCTTTAGTTTTGTCTTCAGCAAGTGAAATGCATGCTCAATCAGGTTGAGATCAGGAGATTGACTTGGCCATTGCAGAATATTCCACCTTTTTACCTTCAAAAACTCCTGGGTTGTTTTTGCTGTATGTTTTGGGTCATCGTCCATTTGTACTATGAAGTGTCGCCCAATCAGCTTTGCTCCATTTGGCTGAATCTAGGCAGACAGTATATCCCTATACACTTCAGAATTATTCCAGGCTACTTCTGTCCTCTGTCACGTCATCAATAAACACCAGTAAACCAGTGCTACTGGAAGCCATGCATGCTCATGCCATCACACTGCTACACCATGTTTCACAGATGATGTTGTATGCTTTGGATCATGAGCTGTTCAAAGCCTTCCCTATACCTTTTTCTTCCCGCCATTCTGGTACAGGTTGATCTTAGTTTCAGCTGTCAAAAGAATGTTTTTCCAGAAGTGGTCTGGCTTTTTTAGATGTTTTTTGGCAAAGTCTAATCTGGCCTTGTTTTCACCTTGTGGTGAACCCTCTGTATTTGTTCTTGTGAAGTCTTCTCTTGATTGTAGACTTTCACAGTGACATGCCTGCCTCCTGGAGAGTGTTCTTCACTTGGCTGGATGTTGCGAAATGGTTTTTCTTTACCATGGAGAGGATCATCTGATCATCCACCACTGTTGTCCTCTGTGGACATCCAGGCCTTTTTGTGTTGCTGAGCTGACCAGTGCATTCTTTATTTTTTTCTCAGAATGTACCAGACTGTTTATCTCTCTGATGAATTTGTTTTGTTTTTGAAGCCTAACAATTGTCTGTTTCACCTGCATGGAGAGCTCTTTTGACTGCATAATGTGGGTTCACAGTAGGGCTGTCAAAAAAAATCGAATTTCGAATATTAGTCGAATTAAAAAAAAAAATCCACATTCGAATGCAAAACGTTGCATTTGAATTTTAGGTGTGCGTCAGGCAGCCTTATCAGTGGTGCACGAGATGCGATGAAGATGTAGGTAGGTGTCATTGCATTTTCATGCTTTTTTTAACTTATCCAGTTGAACCCACTGGATACGTTGTTCATTCAAAATACTGCGGAAAAAGAGAACATCAATGCGGAGATGATGTTGTTTACATCAAAACTGAAACCAAGCCGTTCACACAGAACGCAAATTTATCACATTTTCTAGAGGGACATCTATCACTGTTGCACTCGCGTCTCGCAAAAGAGAGTCGGATATTTAGAAAGCGATTTAAAATTATTGTAAGTTCAACTTTGAAAAAACATGTCTCAAAACTTTATGGCGGGACGGGTCTCTCCCCATTCCACTGCATCTTGTGTTTTTAAATGAAAAAAATGTTACTCTTTGTGATTGGTTTTCCGTGCTTTGTATTAAACTGTGTATATCAGGGGTGTCAAACTCAAGGCCCGTGGGCCTATTTCGGCCCTCGCCTCCACATCATTTTATGTGGCCCGCGAGAGCATATGATTGTCTTACAACAAAAAAAAAAAACCTATGCTACTTTATATCATACATTATGAAAGTGCGTATCAATACCACAAGTTTCTGTTTCTATTTGCCGTTCTGTTTATACGCAGAAATTGACATTGGTGTGCGTATGATACGCAATGGTTTTTCCATTGATGATGACTGCGTGGACGGCTCAAAGGAATAAAGCGGACCTCATCAAGTGCTCGAGCACCATAGACGGAAAAACACAATGTTCTCCATTCATTTAACGAATTAAAAAATCGATGGAAGCTTTCAGACACGACTTTCTTCTCCTTTTTCTGCAGAGTTATTTGAATGACAAATGTCCTGAGCGCATTATAGCCTGCAAGAGCGCATCAAATCCTGAAACAGATCTATAGCCAGGTGGTCACCCTAGTGCAGAGTAGTAAAATAATTTGAATCAGTAAATTTTAACGGAAAAAAAAATACATTATACTTTTTTAGCACTTTATTTTGTATTTATTTATTTATTTTTGGGTGCGGGAATGGGGTTGAGTATGGCCACTTCTTTTTTTTTCTACTTTAAGCATTGATTGCATATCATATGCATGCCAAAGTCAATTTCTGCGTATAAATCGCACGCCAAATAGAAACAGAAAATCGTGCTATTGATATGCATTTTCATGAGACCAGGCTCATTTGTTTTTATCTTAAATGCCATATCTGTCACACGTTCTTAGCAGCTCACAATGATTGGTTGTACCATAAATGTAACAAAAAAAGTTTTTAACAAAGTTAATGTTGAACCTGTGTTTGATGATACTTGTCTTTATTTACTTTGATTTATGGAGTAATTTGGATTTCTTAACCTGATAAATTAAAAGGATTTATGTTAAAATAACACAGAGCAATAACATATATTTTTACATCTATGCAAATGCACATGCAATATTTGTAACTTAAATAGAGACCGTTATTTAACAATATGTTAAGGAGTAGTAACATTTGTACAGTCTTACAGTTTCAACCGGCCCTTTGATGGCAGCCATAATGTTGAAGTGGCCCTCAGTGAAAATGAGTTTGACACCCCTGGTGTATATACATGATGCTTTTTTGTTTCTAATTGTTTAAGCAATTTAATTAATTAATTATATATGGTTAAACATTATTTTAAACATTATGCACATTTTTCAAAGATAGTCGTGTTATTTTATGCTTTGAATAACAGTGAATTAGTAATATTTAGCTCGATGCGCCCTCTTGTGGCCTCAGAGGAGAAGCCAAAAGCTTTTTTTCCTCTAACTGAAATTATGCCTTTTAAATTCGAATATAATTCGAATTTTGATAATATTTAGGTACAAAATTCGAATTTAGTTTTTCAGCCATTTTGACAGCCCTAGTTCACAGCAACAGCTTCCAAATACAAATGGCACATGAATCAACTCCAGACCTTTTACCTGCTTAATTGATGTAGAAATAATGAAGGAATAGCCCACATCTGTCCGTGAAATGGCTTTTGAGTCAACTGTCCAGTAACTTATGGTCCCTTGAAAAAGGGGGGAGGTACATATTAAAAAGCTATAATTCCTTAACCTTTCCTCCAATTGTGATGAGAATACTTAAAGCTCAAGTTAAAGCTTTGAGTTTACACTTTAAGCTCATATTCATTATATAACTGTAACTTGAATATGTTTTGGTCAACAGCTAAAATAATAAAAAATTGTACCTGTGTCCAAATATATATGGACCTAACTGTATATATACATACATAAATACATACATGCATGTGTTTGTGTGTAGGAATGTTAAACCTTGTCACCAGTATCTGTTGCATGTTGACTACTGTAGAAAATAATTTTACAGGTCTGTTTTATAACAATTTGTCTGTGTTTGTTTTTCTGTGTGACTGGAAATCTCAAGCACACTCCCCAAAAACTCAGGTAAAGCACTCGGCATCCTCATTGTGTATTAATATTTTTACAAACCTCTCTTTGATCGGATAATGATCTGTTTTCAGTTTCAGTATCTATTGATAGTCTGTTCAGTTCATACTTGCCTAACCTCTCATCATTGTTGGAAATTATGATGATTGTATAGTTATTGTTGCAATAATCTCACACTCTTACTCATTCTGTTCTAGAACTGAAGTGTGGATCAAAACCCTTCAATCCCCAGGAACAAATTTGTTGCTCAGGGAATCTGTATAAGGCATCAGCACTTACTAAGGTATTGGCTTTTGACCTGAAGCTTAGTTCTGCAGAAATAGAAATTCAAATCAATTGGAGATTTATCTGTGATTTTATGTAAAATGTGCTTCTAAAGTATTTAGAGAAAAGACAGTATACAGTATTCAAAAACTGCATACATTATTGTACAGTACTATGTATATATGTGTCTTTCAGTGCTGTGGCATAGATGCTTACACTCTGTCAGATGACAATGTGCTGTGCTGTAATGGAATCCTTCATCTCAATGTGCCTGAGCAGTCAGAGTGTGTTGGAGGTGTTATATATACTCCAGCAAACACTACTTGCCAAATGTCGACCCGTCCTCGTCTTGGCGAGCACTGCTGTGGAGGACAAACCTTCAATCCTCACACGCATATTTGCTGTAACGGACACAGGTAGGCCCACAGAGTACAAAGATTTCATATTATTTAAAAGCAAACTTAGTGCCATATTTATTAACAGTCTGCACTAGTGCAAACCCTCTTTTGCCATCATAAAACTGCTATCCGGATGTACTAAAGACATGCAGTGGAAAACAAAAAGAAAGGTGTGGACAGTAATTTTTGCAGCTTATGGGCCATCTACAATTCAAAATTATTTTTTTCACAATGTAGAGCTACTTTTGAGTAACTTTTGATTCTGTAGATCCAGATTATTTAGTTACCAGTATGGGATATGTGGGCCATGCTAACCAACCAATCCTTGACCCTTGATCTTAATAACACAACCACCATGAGGGGGTGACATGCCTTATGTAGACCATATTTGTCAAAAGTATATATAATTTCTTTAGGGGTAAAACTGTAAAAAGTTACTCACTGGTCTTTCTATGCATGTTCCAGCTCAAATATGTCTCAGTCTCAGGTCAGGGAACAAGTAGCAGTACATCTGTGAATCTCTAAGTAAATCTAGTAGCTTTAGGCAAAACAGGATTTCATGAAGTCCTATGCTGTCTTGACAAATGAGGTTTTGTCTGTAACTGGAAAATCAAGTGGCACATGCTGAGACACCATAGGAACATGCTTACTGGCACTGCATTTCTCACGGAAGATTTATTCAGTTGGTACAACTTTAGAGTGGGAGTCTCTCAGTCATCCAGGCCACCCGATAAACCCTCAAGACATTTTAAAACCACGAACATCCTGAAAAAGCTGCTCAGTGCAGTTTCTGTGTTGGTTGTTGAATGTATTTTCTTTCCAATTTCTTTCTATTTAGCCACAACAAGATGAATGGCAATTTCTGTTGTGGTTCAGACGCCTATGACCACCACAACCAGTTCTTGAGATGCTGCTCAGGTCATCTCTACAACCTAACCCATTTACGTGGAAAAGCAGAGTGCTGTGGAAACCTATTGCTGCAATACAATAACAATCAAACGTGCTGTTCCTCCTCAACCAATTCCATAATTTATGGCACCAAACGAAATCACCGTTGCTGTGGGCATTACTACTACAACACATCCCTGTGGAGCTGCTGTGCTGAACATCTCAAACCAACACCAAAGCCTAACAGCTCACCTGCAGAATACAGACTTAAACCACTAACAGACCTGATCCCTGAAATGTGCAATAAAACAGGTGATGGTTTTGAACATTTATTGTGGTGCAAACTGAAATAGCATTTTCTGGAAGCAGACTAAATGATCTTTTATTTTGTGTGTGTGTGTGTGTGTGTGTGTGTTTCTAGTGTTCTTTGGCAAAGTGGAGAGTATGGCACTTGAAAATTATCAGCGTCACATTGTGTTGAAAGTTGTTGGGCAGGTCGATGTAAAATCGGAGAAGGTCATCAAAGACCCTTGGCTTCATGTGTCCCTGGATCACTGCAGCTCTCCTGCCACAGACAACGGCATGACCTACCTTTGGGAGGATAACCACAATGGAAAGTACAAGCTTCTCTCTCACCCTGTTGACCTAACATCTGACATTCACATGTTCTATTTTGTATGTTACCAAAAGAAGGGATAGACATATGGATTGAGGTCTATTTCCCATCATTTCAAAGCATGCTGGTTGTCTAAAGATTTCTGTCCTGAAGAGAATTTTTATACTAATACTATTTTATCATTAATGCTAAATGACTCTTTGTCCCCTTAAGACAAGTTTCCGAAGTCTCTACTGTGTGCAGCCTTATGGCAGAGGCATCACATGTTGTGCATCTGTGAATTTGGCCTCATTGGTTAATTTTATTTCAACCTAATAATGGATTGACCCCGTATGGAGTGTGCAAAGGGATAGTTCTTCCAAAAATGAGAATTTGCTGCTAATTTACTCACCTTTAGTCCATCTAAAATGTAGGTGACTTTTTCTTGAGTAGAAGATTTTTAGCTGATACTATGGTTTTTTGTGATTCATAAAATGCAAGTCAGCGGCTGCCTGTTTTTGAGAATAAAAAGAAATGCATATCAAGGAAGACAAAATGAATTACCCGTTGCTCCTGATGATATATTAAGAATTGATCGGTCTGTGCAAGAAACACGGTTTTACATGTCTAGAGCATATAAAGTGAATAAACAATCATCAGCTCACCTTTTTATATAAAGAGAAACCATAAAAACTTTAATTTTAACTTTAATCATGATTTTTTTTCTGGAAGTGAGTTTTGATTGAGTAACTTGTAGATCTGTGCTGCTCGACTTGCCAACTGTTTCAGATGATTCAATCCAATTTGGCGAACTGGTTCAACTACCAAAAATAAAAAAAAATCTTCTTTACCAGAAATCTTCTTTACCGTTCTACTGAAGAGTAAAAGTCACCTACATCTTGGATGTCTGAGAGTGAGTAAATTAACAGCAAATTTTAATTTTGGGGCCACTATTCCATTAAGCTATTTGACTAAAAGCGTCTGCCAAATGAATAAATGTAATGAATGAATAAATTGAATCAGTTTTAGTTTTTAGGTTTCAATAGCTAATATGAAAATGTGAAAATTGCAATCAAATAGAAAATATATATATATTTTATTCATATTGAGTTCTCTTTTAACCTTTTATACTTTTTAAATCTAAATTGCTGTGCAGTCTTAGGGCCAGTTTTACTAAACAGGGAAAATTAGCACGAGAGTGCAATTCCTGAACAGCACCAATGGGCATGGACATTTCTGCGGGTGATTTACTAACAATGCACAAATTAAAGAACACAGACTCAACATCTCATTTACATATCGACCAACACAATATACCAAGTGCAGTGCAAATTAGCGTAGTCACAAATAAAGAATAAAGAAATAAAGAAGCCCCAGTACGTTGAAAAGAACCAGAGACCAAAAATGAAGGGTTGCAAGAAGTTTTGAAAGACCTGGAATTGTGTGACTTGCAGAGATGGAAACTCGAGTCTGCGACTTGGACTCGAGTCGCACTTAAGTCGCATAAATAAAGACTCGAGACTTGACTTGGACTCGTGAACAGCTGACTCGAGACTTGACTTGGACTCGTGACTCGTGAGACTCGTAAAAAACGCAAGTCATTTGGTATAGGAGTTTATATGAATGTATCTCTGAGGGAAACTGGCTGTCTTAAAAAAAAGTTTAAATGGTATTTTCTTTTCATCTTGCCTCCGTGTAATGCATAGTAGTGTTCATAACCGCAGCGCTCTTTGTTTACAGCGGCAACCAAGGAAACAATGTTTAATTGATGTTCAAGCGCCACCCGCTGGCAGAGAGTGAATCTGTATTACATTTACATTGATTCAGCCTTCAATTCAGCCTGTCTTCTCCGACTGCTGGTTTGTTTCGTACAGATGTTTTATGTAGAATAGTTTCACAAAACTAAAGTCAGACCCTTTTGTTTTTGCTTCAAATTTCAAAATTATACAATCCAATTTAGATGAAAAACTGCCCATGCTGCATGTATGCAGTCTCTTTGTTTGGATTGTGTTGTTTAAAACACAGTGGTTGCCTCTCATTTTAAATTGAAAAAGAGCACAGACAAAGCCTTAGTTTGTTTATATGAGATTTATTTAATTTGTGTAATTAATTTGATTAATTGGGGTTTGTTTTAAAATTTAGTTTTGTTGTTTGACATATTTCAATTTTACAAAGAAATGTGCAGCATTTTATCTGACAATTAATAAATGGACACCTTTTCATTTCTTTGTCTTAAATTTTGTTAAAGTTTTTTTTGCTGAGAAAATCATATCGTGAAATCAGTATTTCAAAACTGATTTAGCCTCAATAACTAGCTGAAAGAACTGTTGCTAATAAATAGAACAAAGACTTGAGACGTGACTTGGACTCCACTTTAAAGACTTGAGCCTTGACTTAGACTTGACCTCAGAGACTTGAGACTTGACTTGGACTTGGACCTCAGAGACTTGTGAACATGTCTGGTGACTTGTAGTTGAGGGATCCAAGTCGTCTTTTATTTCCTGAAGCAAATTGAAAATAGCATGGCTTGGCAAAAGATATGTTCAGATAATGTGTTCTTCTGGCATTCCAAATAAATTAATACGTGTGGAAAAAATCCTCTCCCTTCTACCATGCGCTCTCTGTTCTCTGCGATGCCTCCTCCTAACAACAACAATTGCAGCCATTTCAAGCACAAAATACTTTAAGACATGCTTTTTTGGGGCATTAAATAATGGCGCAAATACCAGTAATTTGACGAGCGCAAATGTTAGTAAATCGCGTTGCGTGATTCATTTTAATACTCTCCTCCCATAAATTTTGCATCTGAAAGGGAAACTACAAATGCATATTCAAATAAGGTCAGGTGCAAATATAACTGTCCACGCCTTTTCAGCGCTAATTATTCACTGTGTGTCTTTAGTAAATCCTGGCTACTATTTTAATGCCAAAAAACAGTTTGCGTAGGTGCAAGCAGTTAGTAAAACTGCCGTATTTTTATATATTTTAAATTGCACTGCATGACCTAATAAGCATTTTTTAGCCGTACTGTATTGTGATATTTTCTTAATCTCAGGTCTATTTCAATTTCTGTTCCATGTTTTAATAATTTGACAGGAATCAGGGGCCTTTATATACTATAGCTCAAAGGTGCTTTTAACATTTAATAGTAATTGTTTGTTCAAAAGCAATTAATTACTTTTTTCCTAATTCTTGAGAAGACAAGGTTAATTCCTACACACACACACACACACACACACACATACACATATATATATATATATATATATATATAATGTGTGTGTGTGTGAAGTGTTCATTTGAAAAAAAAACAGATAAATCTGGTTTTAAAAATTTTCAAAAATCATGTTTTTTTCATTTTGCATTCCAATTAATCTCAATCAAACTGCAGCTGGGTTATTTTGATTACGTTAAAAAACAAAAAAAAATATACAGCTAACTAACACAATAAAAACATGATAGCGTAGTAAAAAACATGATGTTTGAAAATTTAAGAAAACTTTTTGCTAAGTTATCTGTTTTTGCAAATAAACTTCATATATATATATATATATATATATATATATATATATATATATATATATATAATTTTAATGTTTTCTTAAACAACAGCAGCTTGAATAAGCTTGAAGTCAGTATGTATTTTTATTAGTATTATTTTTTTTAATTTCTTTTCATGAATGACAAATTTATAGGTTTGTTACTACTTGCCAAACAGTGGTTTTCATTTATTAACCATGCATATGCCCAATCTGTGTGTAAAATCTGCATACAAACATTTTAATACATTTTTAAGCATTATTTTATACATTTGCACTAAAATTTGTTCTAAATTTATGATGGAATTTACAGACAAACGCATCATACTGTGTAAAGATGAAATTTCATTCATCTGTCTATCTAATCTGTCTGTCTATCTAATACATGTAGTGACTTCAGAGCCACTCCAAACAGTTCTGTACTGATTTCCATGTCTTAACTATATACAACTATGAACACTTCAACCTTTCATATGAACTGTTGTGTGAAGAAAGTGTACTAACTCAATTTGTATCATGGTATTGCAGATATGGAATTTAAAAATATATATTACCATTTGTGATTGTATATGAAATATATTGTTTCTAAATAAAATGCTCAGTAGCAAAATTACTATTTTGTCAGGATTTTTAAATAAAGCAAGTTACAAATTACATGTTTAACAATATAAGCTAATATATAGCTTATATTGTTAAAAATACATGAGAAAAGTCCACTGATGAGTTACCAGCATAAGCCTGTGCTGAGGCTCTGTCCCAGGCGGCCCAATTTAACCCCTTGGTGTGTTCCGGACCAGGTAACATGGGCTGCTGTGTTCCAGTTCACCCACTTCCCATCAGGGATTTTTAAATCAGAGAAACAAGTTTGCCATAATGGAAATAATGTGATAACATCTCATCACTAATAAACAAAGCGTAATTAAATAATCTCACTTTTTAACAATAATGAATGAAAGCTAGATTTAACACACAATAAAGAAGGAAAATATATGTTAATTACTGTGCCTTTAGCTTTTTACCTCAAATACCATACTTTTGCATATTCTTTCGTTATTTAAAAACTGTTGCTTTAATTATCTTTAACAAAACTGAAAATCGTTAAGAAATCATTTGTCTCAAAATATATGCGTTCATTTTAGGGATTCTCATTTGCTACTTAAATCGGCATTTTAAAAACATAAAATATTAGATCAAGTAAGCACAGAATCAACTTTGGGCTGCTGCCCACGATCTCGTCAAGGATCAGCCAAATTTGCATGTACATCTTGAAAGCGGATGTTTTGGAAAGTGCTATGCCACGTTTTTTGTGCCATCTAGTGGTTTAGAGGAAAAATAATATCAAAGGTGCTTTTTGCCCCAGGGCACCTTTAGCCCGTTGTACCCTACTTACCATTCTAAAAAGCACAACGGCTAACTTGGATCACGTGAGGCACCTTAGCCAATCATACGATGGCCTCAGGTCTTCTTCCTGTATACCACCAAAGCTGCAGCTATAGTATTAGCCGTTATTTTTATTTTTTTTGTTTAAAGGTTGCAGGCTTGCCTTCCAATGGCTTTTTTCTACATTATTGCCTCTTTAGCCCCACCCACTGATTTGCACATGTAGTAGGAAGAGAGGACATACTAGATATGCAACCACAGGATTACACCATCAACAAAACCATAGAGATGCCTCCAAGCATTACAAGATTCTGTGTAGTATAATTGAAAAAAAAACAGTTTGAATTGCCTTCTTTGTGATCCCAACACTGTATCTACATTGGACGTGAACATCGTGAATTTGTCTTTCATGTCAGAAGCAGCGCAAGCGCTTTGTCGTGGCAATCCGTGCCACATCCAGTGTAGACCCAATCACTGATTATTATGGGTTCTGTTGTCTTTAGACTTGTCTTTTAGAAAAGAGCTCCAAACAGTGAAACACTGTCTGTTTGTTTGCTTTACTTTACTGTTGATTCATTTTAAACAAGACAATTCCACACAGGCTTTTCAGAGAGACTGAAAGTAAAACTGAAAAATTGACATTCCTAATATCATGATTCCTTATAACCAATTATTACAATATTTGGTTTGTCATAAACATTAGACAATGATGCATATCAAAGTTGATATAAAGGTAAAATTAAATGTTACAGTTGGATCAAATATATAGTTGGATCATATTCTGGAAGAGCCTGGTGAGTAGGAATTGCAGACAGCTGCAGTCTGGAAAAACTGTAGTCTGGAAACATGTCAGAGACGATTTGAACATGCTCCAGCAATTGAATTGCTGATGGAAAAGTTGAAAAGTTGCTTTAACAAGTAAACACTGTCATTAGTCTACTGTACAGACAGAACTAACAGGATGCAGCTGCTATAGTCTGAGAATCCAGACATTTGGGACAAAAATATATTGATTTGAGACACCATGCCTCATGTAATGCCATGAATCAAAACACCTAATCCAGCGCAAATCATTTTAGGCAAATAGCAAACAGATGCAAAATCAGACACACATTTATTCATTATATTTAATGAATAATCCAGCAAACCCCCTCACTCAACAAGCAGACTGTGAGGGTTTATGGTCCCTTCCCCCGAAAGAGCACCCTAAATCGCTCAGTTACCAGGGCAACCATCTGATAAAACTATTTTATTGCTCAAAAGTATGTGAGAGATGCGACGTGCATCATCTCATAGACAAACCTTTCTACGAATAAACATGCATCCCAGAACATCGTGTCTTGTATAGTGTCTCTTGCATTGTATTTTGTTTTATGCATGCTTTATAAGTGAAGTACTAGTTAATGTAATAACACATCATTTCTCCTACCAAATTAATGCTCATTTAACAATGCACACTTTGGTTCATTCTCATTGATTCATTCTCATTGGCTCACACACAGTTCCACCCTCTCTTCTAAATCTTCTGATTGATGCCCGTGTGGAGGGACTCACGGCGTGCCCAGCAGGCCACAACATATAGAGCCGTGTGCGGTCTCCCCAGCCTGGGGAGATGGCTCTTGACCACAAAGGCTGCATTTACACTGCAGGTCTTGAAGACCAATTCTGATTTTGTGACTATATCCGATTTTTTTTGGACTACGTGCTTACATTTCTTTTATAAGTGATCCGTATCCGATGTGTGCATTTTACACTGCACTTGGTGAAACGACAAAAATAGCATATATGACATCACAAATCAATTTGAATAGTACTTTGGGTTTAATTTATTGACATGGAATTCATATAGAAATGTTTTTAATGCAATAGTTACATCTATACATCAAAATAATTATATAGAACAAATTCTTCAGGACAGTGATGTACTCCGCTCCGCTGAAAGCTTGTGAGTGGAATAATACTCAGGTGGTAGATAATGTTAAGCATGTCACATCGTCTCTGTTTTTTTAATAATTAAAGCCAAATGTGTTCATCAGTGATTGTATGGGACATGTTTGTGTGCATTTTATTTTGTGGTTTCAATGGAACGAACGGGACTGAAACACTCGTCTGCGCACGAGCCGTCGTCACTGACAACAGCAGCACATTTTAGCATCAGATCGTCTTTTATTTAACACAAACTAATGAAATTAATACTCTGCTACTCAACTCGAGATGTACAGGTATGTCTGTACCGCAAAATGTTTAAAAAAACCTCACTTTTCAATGACGTAGGAGTCGCATTTACAGGGGAATATCCGATTTGTCCGCTTACACGGCAGGCGCAAATGCACGTATCCGATTCATATCTGATTTATTTCCACATATGAATGAGGCCTGAAACCGATCGGAGAAAATCGGAATCTTACACGGTCGTGGGCCATATCCTATCTGTGCCACATGGGAGGAAAAAAATCTGAATTTTGTCACTTGAACCATGCAGTGTAAATGCAGCCAAAGAGTCAGACTAATACCACTGGAGTTCATCTTCACTCAACCCTATAGTACGCTTGTTTATGGGCATTAGGGAGGATGTTAAAAGTTTAAATTTACTAATAACTAGTAACTATAGTTTTCATAAGATAGGGGAAAGTCGTGTTATCAGTACTGTATTTTTTTTTCCTTATAATGCGCCTAAACCTTTGTGTAAGGCATACCAATTTCACATGCTAAAGACCAGCACTGCAGGAATCAAGACATATTTTATGCTGGTTTCAGGTGTGATCTATGCTGAGGGCCTTCTCAGGCAATATAAAGAGCGTGGAACCATTTTTACAGTGGATTTGATGAGAAAAGGTTTGTCACTGGCATGGTTAGAAACCCACAAATCTAAACACATAGCAACCAAAGGTTTAGAATCAATAAATGAATTGTCACAACAATGAATGAAAGAAGTCAGCGTGCACCATTTCAATGTTTCCATGTATTCTGCAACATTTTAAACCAATGAATTAGACTCCTTGTAAACCTAGGAATATATTCTCATCAGTGTTTTGTTTGTTGTTGATGACATTTATTGAAGGGGGATTACTTAGGCATGTAAACTGTGGTATGTCAAAAATGTAGACTGACTTGTTTGATCTTAAACTATCAGGAAACTGTCTGATCTTAAACTATTGGGAATGTAAACAGTCGCACAATGTTTTTAGGATGATATCGTATCAAGAGGCAGATTTGGGCAGAAAAACATTTTCATTGCGTTTATTTCCATTGCAGTGCTGGACATTTTAAGTACCCACACACACCCGGAAGATGACAGAAATGTTTGGAATTTCTGACTGGAGAACATGAAAAATTCAAAGGGCAACTACTGGATTGTGTATGCAGTATATAATAACAGCACAGGCACATTTCTGTTTACATGAAAAACATTTTGGAACTCAGTGTGGAAGTGCAAGCAACTGTCAATGAACAATTATAACAGTGGCATACTCAAAAGCACATCAGTAAGCTTCTTCCACACCTTGGCCAACTGTCTCTTATATAATGTGGGTTGCTTAGAACATGCTTGGTGAAGGAAGCAATGAAAAACAATGTCATATTTTCTTTCTTTCTTTCTTTCTTTCTTTCTTTCTCTTTATTTATAAAGCACTTTCATACAACTCCGGGTTGATCCAAAGTGCTGTACAATACAACTAAAATCAAACAGATTTGAAAACACAATAGAACAAAGCACAAAATAACAGTAGCCAACATTTGACATGGCTAAAACAAATAAATGTTATTGATAATAGATGGTTTTGAAAATTGGTAAAGAGGGCACAGTTCTAACAGAAGTTGGTAATTTGTTCCATAGACTAGGACCGGCAATAGCTAATGCTCAGTCACCTCTGGAATGGAACCTCAATCTAAGAAAAGAGAAGAGACAAGATTGCTGGATCTTAGTGACCTATGGTTTATGAATGTAGATTGCTTCAGAAAGATATGATGGTGCTTGATTATAAAGAGCTTTAAAAACAATTCTAAATTTGATTGGTAACCAGTTTAGTGAAATAAGAATGGGCGAGATGTGATCAAACCTCTGCCTGCCTGTTAGCATCCTTGCAGCAGCATTTTGGACCATCTGTAAACGCATCATAGAGGACTGGCTTATGCCATATTATAGTGAATTACAGTAATCTAAATGAGATAAAATAAACAAGTGAATAATCTGTTCAAACTGTTTTACAGAAAGTAGAGATTTAATTTTTATAAATGCCGTAAGTGTAAGAAACTTGATTTGACCACTGCACTAATTTGTTTTCAAAACCCAGGTTGCAATCAAAAAGAACACCAAGATTTTTGGCACAGTGTATAAAGTAAGAAGAGAAATGGCCAAAGTGAGGGGCACAGTCCTCATATGACTTTAAACTAGTGCTGTCAAAATTAGCGCGTTAACGCAGGCGATTCATTTTTTCAGTTTAACGCATAAAAATTATTTAACGCAGTTAACGCAGGGGCGGGGCCTAGGGTTGGCCACCCAACTCATAACTGCTAAACTGTTTCTTTTTTCTTGACAAGAAGTGCATTTATTCCGTCGCAGAACGTCTTTACGAGCACATCAAACAGGAGACGTTACAGACGCGTGCTTCAACTTCGCTTCACTTCAGCGTCAGGCGCGAGTCAAACGAGCGCGGAAACTGTACTGTGCTCGCAGTGCCTGCTCTTTAATACACGTACAAAGGTGCCGGCACGCACATAGCCTGTATCACCTGTTTCGCGAAAGAAACTACGAGCATGCAATGTCATGATCAGTTAAGTCGTGAAGTTACCAAAAGGCGATTAAAGCTGCCATAAAACTGTGCATGCATGTAATATGTTATATATGAGTTACATTAAGAACATGTCTCTGAAATGGTTTTCAAAACTGTCCTGGAGCATCCCGGCACTGTCTCTCTCATCAACACACTCAATTCAACTCGTCAGCTCATTAGAAGACACTGAAATGGGTCAGAAAAGGTAGAGTTGAGAGATAATATGATGCGTGTCAGATCTGCATCACGTTCAACAATGGCAGCTCTTAAAGAAATAGCAGCCAAAACAACCTAATAACCAGCTGCTGTGATGTCTGTTCATCAAGAACAAAAGAAAAAAAGAGGAAATCATTTTATATTAACTATATTTTATAATTTTAAAGGGGTCATATGATGCTTTTTTAAAGATCATTATTTTGTGTATTTGGTGTAACAGAATATGTTGACATGCTTTAATGTTCAAAAAACACATTATTTTTCAAATACTGTACATTAGTGTAGGTCCTCTATGCCCCACCTCTCTCAAACCTTCATTTTCTACAAAGTCCCTCCTTCAGACAAGCGTAGTCTGCTCTGATTGGCCAACTGGCACAGTGCATTGTGATTGGCCGAACACCACAAGCACAAGTCGGAAATGCAACGCCCCTTACCATTACCGTGAGCTTTAGCTTTCAAAATAAATGTAAAGACAGTTAATAATGTCCTTAGTTTTACCATCAGTTCAAGCCCGAGAGAGGAATAGGGTCACGTGACAGACACAGTGATGATGCTCCTATGTGTTTTGCAAACAAGAGAAACCCCTTGCTGCAGACTGTAGCGCGGTGACATCACGTATCTACATGTATTATTTAATGTTGCAAAGTCTAAAACATTTAGGCCACCATTTTCATATGAATTCATAATAACTGTCTTCTTTATGTAATGTTTTTATTTTTCCAAATAAAGTCAATCAGTATTTAGTGTTGCTTACGTTAATGAAAATTATGACGAAATATCGTCGTCAACGAACCTTTATCACGTGACGAAAACGAGACGAGACGCAACGTAAATGCTGGTCATGTGACGATGACGATAATTAAATGTATAATGCAATATCGTTGACGAATAAAAACGAGACTAAATGTGGTTTACAAAATAAAAACTATGCTAAAATGTCTCTTCATTTTCGTTGACCAAAACGAGACGAAACTAAATGTTATAATGTTATTTTGTCTCGTTTTGTCGCGTTATTATTTTGCAGTATTTCTGTTTCATGTGACTTAACGTTACTTCAGGGGCTGTCAGAGTTGCCAGGTTTTCTCAACAAAACCCGCCCAATTGCTACTCAAAACTAGCCCAATCGCATTTCGAGGGGGATTCCCCGGTAAAGTTCCAGGGTCTAAATATTCCATTCCAGCATTCCAGGGGCTAAATATCACGTTATTGGGGTCGCTTCAACCCGCGGACATGAAAAACAACCCGCGGCAACAGTGTTAAAGTATCCCAATTCGGACTTGGCAACACTCTGTGCAGACGCAGGCGACGTCACTTCCTCAAGCCCCACTCGCGGCATTATTTAGAAGGCGACAACAAACAAAGTTAAGTCTGACACAGAGAAAGAGACCAATGGCCGGCTTCATCTGACTTCAGTTTAGAAGCAATACAAGTAACAGACACACACATTTTATTTCCACTTTTAGTATGTAATTGTAGCTCGAGCATTCAAGCACCTTGTTTCTCTTTGTTAAACTTGAATGTATATATTTTTTTCTGGCATTGTCATGTGATGATATTTTATTTTATTTATTGTTTTTATTTATTTAAATTTATGTGTGTGTACTTCTAACATGTTTGGTTGGTAAAATAAATGTTGTAAATTCAAATCAGAGTGTCTTTGGATGTATTCTTGAGTCTATAAGGTAACAATAATATAATAAGATAACCTCGTTTGAAATGGGTTTGGCTAAAAGAAAATTTTGGTTTTGTCTATACTGCTAGGTACTTATACTATATTGACTGGGTTAAATAGAATTGCATTACTAAAAAGAGACTAAAATACAATTTTCATTGACTAAAACTAGACTAAATGTCATCAGTTTTCGTTGACTAAAACTAGACGAAAATAGTCATCAGTTTTCGTCGACTAAAACTAGATGAAAATAGTCATGGATAATTCTGACTAAAATAAGACTAAAATGCTCAGACTTTTAGTTGACTAAAACTTGACTAGACTAAAAAGAGCATGAACGTGACTAAAACTAATAAAAACTAAAATGACAGCTTCACACAAAGACTAGACTAAAACTAAAATTAAAACAGGCCGCCAAAAACAACACTATCAGTATTTTGTCAATTTATTTACATAGCTTTTTACCAAGATGTAAAGCCATTGCTGCATAAAAAAGTCTAGAAATACCTTCTTCCTTTGTAATTAAAACGCTGCCCCTTAAAGAAAGGTCTCTTATAAGCCAATGATTTAATTTCTTTTTAGTTTTTTCAATAATAGGGTTAAAATTTAGTAAGCATCTTCTTTTCTGGTGTTTTGTTATCAATATTCCAAGATACTGAATCTCATTTTTTAAGGGAATTCCATAATAATTAATTCCGAGACATTTCTTTATGGCCATAAGCTCACATTTAGCCAAATTTAAGTATACCCCAGATGCTCTTGAAAATTCGCTAATTAAATCAATTGCCACAGATATCTGACTCTCATTTTGAATAAAGAGTGTAGTGTCATCGGCTAATTGTGTAATTTTTATCTCTCTATCAACAATAGTAATACCTCGCATTGGGCTTGATTTAATATAAGAGGAAAGAAGCTGACTTACTAACAAAAAGAGGTATGGAGATACTGGGCACCCCTGCCTAAATGCTTTAGAAATATCAAATCTAGGGGAAGTACCATTAAATAACTTTATAGAGCAGTTGCCATTTTGGTAAAGAGTTTCAATTGCTGAAATTAAAATACCAAAATCAAATTTCTTTAGAGTATCAAGGATGAATAGATGTTCTACAGAATCAAATGCTTTACAAAAGTCTAAAAATAATATAAAACCATTATCATTAATCAGATCTGAATAGTCCAAAATGTCAAAAACTAATCGTATATTATTTGTTATGTGCCGATTTTTCATGAATCCCGATTGTGATTCGTCAATTACTGAATCCAAAATTGTTTTTAATCTTCTAACTAAAATTAAGGCCAACAGTTTATAATCATTATTCAATAAACAAATAGGGTGCCAATTATCAATATACTGTCTGTCTTTATCTGGTTTGGGAAGCAATACAATTAAACCTTGTGTTAAGGTGGGTGTAAGACACTGTTTTTTGATGCTTTCAACAAAAACCTCTAAAAGAAAAGGAGCCAATTCCTTGGAAAATAATTTATAAAATTCTGATGTCAAACCATCAGTACCTGGTGATTTGGAATTTTTCAAATGATTAATTGCTTCCATCAGCTCACAAATTGTAACAGTTCTATCACAGAGCTCTTTTTCAGTTCTATTAATAGGTTTTATCTGCAACGAATTTAAAAAAAGCATCAGCTGATACCTGAGAGTAACTGGAGGTATACAATTTTTTTATAAAATTCACTACAATATTGAGAAATTATTTTATCATGATCATGATCATCCGTTATGACCCCATTAATATTTAATTTACTAATAGTATTTGTAGGAGCCTATTTTTGTTCAGATTCAGTAATCAATGTTATATTATGCGGTGAATTTCAGTTTTGAATATTTTGGTTTGGATTGTTTGCATTTGTGAACTTACTTTATTCATATGTGCCATTTGGATAAATATTCTGTATTTTACATTGAAAATTAGTACTATGTTAAAATTGCAACCTAGGCTCATTGGAAATACGTGTCTCTACATACATTTCTGCAAAACTGAAAAAACGTACCTACAGTATATGTACGATTCACTGCAGTTTCCAGTTGAAATCAACACTAGAGGCAGTAAAACTCTGACCACTTTTATTCCTTTTCACACGAAGTGAGACTTACAGGAACAGTTTTGATTATTTTCTCACAGTTACTTGCAGAATGGTATGTTATGACTCCTAAACAATTTTAACATCCTGCACGATTTGAAAACTGATACTTTTGAACGTTGTCGTCACATATACAGCTTCATATGTATGATTACCAACTCAGTAAGTTTACTCGGTAGCTCACGCGGTACAGCGGTGCACTTAGGTGAAGAAAATCTCCGGTACGAATCCCGTGAAACTACAGTTCAACAAAACAGCTCAAATCTGCATAAGGAAGTTAAAATAGCATGGCTGCATCAGCGAATACGTTTTTATATTACTTTTGCATTTGTTAACACTTTCGTTTGGGTTTGGTGTAGAGGATACTTCCATCTTCATAGAGCTTAATCTTTAGCGACACTCACCGGATATTTGAATTATGAATGGTGGAAAAACATACCTCAAGCAGCATAATAAAAACACTGCAATACGTGCCTGTACCAACGTAATAAAAACGTGTCACGGTCACGGTCACGGTCACGTATTAAACATGTGTTTTAGCGCCACTCTCTGGACATTTCACTTTGAAACTGCAGCGAAACGTGCTGCAAGGTACATAATTACGGTGTTGCAGAAATGTATGTAGAGACACGTATTTCCAATGAGCCTGGGTTGTAAAATTGTGTACTGGCTCTTTAAGAATCGCGTCAGTTAAGTCTGGTGGCAGTACGTTCTTTGGAATACAGCGGAGTCACACAGTTTTCTTTACCGCATCCGTGATATTTGAGATTTAGGATTATATTTTGTTTATTTTATTTTATTTGATTATGTATCTCTGAGTCAAGATTAAAGCAATATATTGAACCAGAAAACGGATTATGCGGATTGCTTTATTGGACACGGAGCGAGTAAAACAGAAACTGAAACTAAGATGCGCACTCACAGTATTACAAACAAAATTCCGCTTTTCTTAATTAAAAAAATAATGTGAATTTTGCTCCCCTACCTCCAGCCATTTCTTTCTGGAACGAATAAAGGCACCTTCAGCTTTTTTCTTATACAAATCATCTAGTTTACTTGACAACTCAGCCATTTCTAATTTTTCTCCTCTAAAAGAGAGTCTGGATGTTTCTGAGACAAATTTGTTGTTCTTGTTATTATTCTAATTTCTTCAGCTCGTTTACTTTTGGCCATAAAGGAACCATACTTTCTCATTTATTTGCCAATTTCAAACTTTAAGAGTTACCAATTTTTCCCAAAAGCAATTTCCATTTTAGCTTTAGACCAAAAACTACAAATCAAATATTTTACATTCTTTTGGACCTCATTATGCAGCAAGAGGGAATTATTAAGTTTCCAATATGAAATATTTGCATTATGGCTTTTGGACTGTAGGTTCAGATTTATATAGATGGCTTTATGATCTGTTAAAGGAGTAGGTCAAATATCTACTTCTACTCCATCTTTGTCAAAACTTTCAGAAATTAACCAGTAGTCTATTCTGGATAGATTAGTGTCCGACTTGTTACTCCATGTGAAAGCCATGTCATTCAGGTGTTTAACTCTCCAAATATCTTTAAGATTATACTTATCCATAAAATTTTTAAGGCTAGTATTTGTTGAATTTGATCGACTTGGTGGCCATTTAGCTACAGCATAATCCTGAATAATGTTAAAATCCCCTCCCATTATTATGTAAGCATTTGGATATTTGTCCAACCAACCTTTAAAGGTGTTCCCGACAGTCCCCAAAAGACTATCATTTTCTGATTTCCTATTATACCCATAAACATTAGCTGTAATAATAAATATATCATTACAATTGAGTAACATACAAACAAATGACCTTCAGGATCACTTACAGATTGCACAACTTCACCATGAAATCTATTCTTAAGTGTTATTACCCCAGATGAATGTTCAGAACCATGGGAAAACCATATTGAATTTCCCCACTGAGCATTCCAAAATTTGCAATCATCATTAACCGAATGAGCTTCTTGTATATAACAAAAATCAGACATGTATTGTCTAGCAAATAAAAATAGTGCTTTTCTTTTAATATTATTACGCAGCCCCCTAGCGTTAAAAGAGAAAAGAGATACATTTAACAGATTAACAGAACAAATTGAAAAATATGTCAAATGAAGTAAACCTTAGGATAAATATAAGAAACTTAAAAACTCAGGTTGAGCAGAGATCAGCATCTTTAAAAATAATAACAACAAGGATAACTGATCAATATCCTTTCAATTGGCAGTTTTCCCTTGAAGGAATTACCGGAAAGCAACAACAAGAGGACAATTTCTTTTGGCCACTTTCATTAACATGGAATAACAAATCTCAATTTTCAAGTGGACCACAACATGTTTATGTTTCTTTTACAGTTCCACGCCGTCAATAAAACCTCGGCCTCCATCAAAGTATGCCAATTTACCATCTTCTCGTGCCTTTTTAATCAAAGGCCATAATTTCTGCCTTGAATCTCTGCCCTCCTTCGTTAAATCTTCGGTGAAACGCAAGCCGTGATCTCGAAGGAACGGGCAGTTTTTTGCAGCTTTCCACACTGCTTCCCTGTATCTCCTCACCGCAAAGCGAACGATGACAGCTCGAGGCCTTGACTCATTCAAACGCTTGGATCCCAACTGGTGCGCTACATCAATCGCAGCTGGCAACTGATCTCTTTCTTGCGGTAACAGATACGAATCACCTCCTCGCGAACATTCTCCTTTACCGCTTCTGGGATGCCGTGCATTTTCATGTTCAATCTCCTGCTGTAACGCTCCATGTCTGCCACACGAATCATGCAGGTCAGAGTAGATTGTTCGCTTATCTCTACACGTCTTTCAACGGAGCCCAACTTTTCTTTTAAGTCCTTAATTTCTCCTCGTGTAGCTTTGACCATCTCTTCTAGCGCATCGCTTCTTGTATTGATGAGATGAGCCAATTTAGCGACAATCTCATCAGACTTCAAGTTGTCTTCACTGAACTGGGAAAGCGTCGGTTTCTTGGCGATTGGAGGCTTGCTTGGTGTTAAGGGAAGTGAGGGAAATTCTTCTTCATTTGCCAAATCATGAATCATCCCATCTTCATAATCGTGATCACTGTTAGCTACCCTTCCATCACTGTTCGCTGCTTTGCTAACAGCACATGATCGTTTTTGTGCAGATTTAGGCATTTTGCTTTAAGGCAATAATGTAAGAAATATGCCAAAGTACTGTACACTTTTGCTCAATGCTAAATAACTTTCCGAAAACTAATTTATCCTAATTAGCTAAATTTGATGCTGAGAGCTCGAAAGTTCCGTGACATCTTGGCCGCCCCCCCGAATGAACCTGTGCATTCATGCGCGGTAAACACATACCGTAGGTACGTGACGTCACCGCGCTACAGTCTGCAGTGAGGAGTACTTGAAACAAGCCGTGGTTGTTTGACCATGTCTCCCTCTCTCACACACGCGAGCACACACACACGAGCACACACACACACACACACACACACACACACACACACAGGACGCTGAGCTGTGATCCTCTCTCTCTCTCTCTCACACACACACACACACGTGCACACAAACACACATGATGCGCAAAACTCCGCATTTGAACAGTCAATAGCAAATACTTAAACTAACAACAAAACATACTTGCAGTCGCTGATTCAGAAGCACCAGATTGTCATAGCAAAGTCAGACTTACCTCCTCTCCTAGGTTCACGAAACGGTCGTCCATAAAATGCGTTGTGATAACATCTGGGTTGTGCTGTTCTGTTGTAAGTAATCTTAATGATTCCTAAATGCATCCACAGGTGCATCTCAATAAATTAGAATGTTGTGGAAAAGTTCATTTATTTCAGTAATTCAACTCAAATTGTGAAACTCGTGTATTAAAGAAATTCAATGCACAGACTGAAGTAGTTTAAGTCTTTGGTTATTTTAATTGTGATGATTTAGGCTCACATTTAACAAAAACCCACCAATTCACTATCTCAACAAATTAGAATACTTCATAAGACCAATAAAAAAACATTTTTAGTGAATTGTTGGCCTTCTGGAAAGTATGTTCATTTACTGTATATGTACTCAATACTTGGTAGGGGCTCCTCTTGCTTTAATCACTGCCTCAGTTCGGCGTGGCATGGAGGTGATCAGTTTGTGGCACTGCTGAGGTGGTATGGAAGCCCAGGATTCTTTGACAGTGGCCTTCAGGTCATCTGCATTGTTGGGTCTGGTGTCTCTCATCTTCCTCTTGACAATACCCCATAGATTCTCTATGGGGTTCAGGTCAGGCGAGTTTGCTGGCCAATCAAGCACAGTAACACCATGGTCATTGAACCAGCTTTTGGTACCTTTGGCAGTGTGGGCAGGTGCCAAGTCCTGCTGGAAAATGAAATCAGCATCTCCATAAAGCTTGTCAGCAGAAGGAAGCATGAAGCGCTCTAAAATGTCCTGGTAGATGGCTGCGTTGACTGTGGACTTCAGAAAACACAGTGGACCAACACCAGCAGATGACACGGCAGCCCAAATCATCACTGACTGTGGAAACTTCACACTGGACTTCAAGCAACATGGATTCTGTGCCTCTCCACTCTTCCTCCAGACTCTGGGACCTTGTTTCCAAATGAAATGCAAAATTTACTTTCATCTGAAAAGAGGACTTTGGACCACTGAGTTATTTTTCTCCACAGCCCAGGTAAGACGCTTCTGACGTTGTCTCTGGTTCAGAAGTGGCTTGGCAGCCCTTTTCCTGAAGATGTCTGAGCGTGGTGACTCTTGATTCACTGACTCCAGCTTCAGTCCACTCCTTGTGAAGCTCTCCCAAGTGTTTGAATCAGCTTTGCTTGACATTATTCTCAAGCTTGCAGTCATCCCTGTTGCTTGTGCACCTTTTCCTACCCAAATTCTTCCTTCCAGTCAACTTTGCATTTAATATGCTTTGATACAGCACTCCGTAAACAGCCACACCTTTCAGTAATGGCCCTCTGTGACTTACCCTCTTTGTGGAGGGTGTCAATGTTCGTCTTCTGGACCATTGCCAAGTCAGCAGTCTTCTCCATTATTGTGGTATCAAAGAACAAGAGATACCCGGAATTTATACTGTAGCGACGGTCATTAATTGAAACTCAAATGTAAATATTCTAATATTTTGAGATACTGATTTTTGACTTTCATGAGCTGTAAGCTCTAATCATCAAAATTAAAACAAAAAAAACCTTTTGAAATGTTTTACTTTACATGCAATGAATCTAAAATATATGAAAATTTTCACTTTTTGAAATAACTTACAAGAAAAAAATAACTTTTTCACGACATTCTAATTTATTGAGATGCACCTGTATGTCTGTCAGTGTTCCTGAAAAGTAATGGATTTGGACCTACAACTCAACTCAACTGTCTGACAGCGACAATATATAATCAGTATATACATGGATCAACTGCTTGTTGTGCACTCTTTATCTAGAGTGTTAGTATGACTGATCCCAGACATTCTAGATTAACGGCTGAAATGTTTGTAGAGATGATTAGGAAGATCAGGCAATTCTTAGTCCTGATTCACAGACAGTCTGAAATATCTGGTGATGGATGATACCTAGAACTATATGTGCTGTTGCCAAACTGAGGGTCAGACTCTTGTGGGTGTGACTATCCAGCTCCTCCTAGATGAAGCAAGACTCCACCGTGATGACAGAATTAAGACTTGTCTGATGATTCCTCTGAAGAGGAAACTCAGACCCAGTCCAATAGATTGAGTAAAAATGGTTTGCACAAACTCGTGTAAGCAGAGAACATGGAGGTGGCCAATGGTGCTGTGGTGCAATGTGTTGGATGTTGCTACCCTCATTGCCTACACCAGGGGCGGCCAATGTTGCTCCTGGAGAGCCACAGTCCTGCAGAGTTCAGCTCCAGCCCTAATCAAACACACATGAACAAGCTAATCAAGGTCTAAGGGTTACTAGAAAGCTACAGGCAGGTGAGTTTTTATCAAGGTTGGAGCAAAACACTGCAGAGCTGTGGCTCTCCAGGCCCGACGTTGGCCACCCCTGGCCTACACCAACTTCACTGCACCCTGATTGCATGGCTGGTGCGACCAATGCATGATGGCTATTCATCAAGGAGCTGGTCAAAGAGCTTGTCATGTCACATATGAAGAGGTGCTTGGAGGGCACACCCCACCTTCAAAACCATATTACAGAGGCAATGGGAAGATGTGGGAAAAAAACAAAACACAGCCACCACCCAGCCACAGGTAGCCTATACATCAGACAGGAGGATCAACCGAAGAGAAAGAGGTGCAAGATCTGCCCAGCTGCCAAAGACAGAAAAATCATCAGCTGATGTTCAGTGTCTGGCCTGTGTGCAAGGAGCACAAACCTGTAGTTGTCATTTGTAAGGCATGTAAGCACTGAGATGGCAGATTGAGATAGCACTGTACCTATGTGATTTTATTTTGTTAATTTTATTTTCATCTATTCAGTCACATTCACTACAATTCACTACAGTTGCACTACAGACAGTTCAATTTCAGTGTTATCTGTTATCAGTGATATGTGTATGTTATGTGTGACAAAGTGGCAAATAAACATTTAAAGTGTTAAATGTGTTGGTCTAAATAACTGCTAAAATAATTATTTTAACAAAATGTCCTTATTCTTTTGTTTTATCATGCTTGCATAGATGGGTCATTTTTGACCCATGTGTGTGAACTTGATGTAGTAACAAAAAACCTAGGAAAAAATAAAATAGTAATTTGTGGTCATTATCTTACCAAAAAGTAGTATACGTCAAGTTTATTTTATTAACCGCTAGAGCGCCAAAAGTTACACACTGCCGCTTTAACTGTGTTTAAATCACTGTCATTGTCTGGATATAAATTATTGTAAAGAAAGTAAAGAGGAGACCATGTGATGATCAAGCAATGGACACGGTGCATGTACAGACTGTGTCTGAATGTCAACATCTGTCTGAATAAAGAAAGCTGTTCCACAAGTTTGAGCACAAACAATAAAGGTGATATAGTCCCTTTGACCAAGGTCTAAATATTTTCCATAATACACTTATCATTTGGGTGTTGGCTGCTCTTGCATTTTTGGGAAGTGTATTTATATCCTGTTGAGGATGTGCTGAGATCCAAATGTGAGCATTCCCATTGAAGTTATGCTTGATTATTATGCTCTGTATTGTGAAGGCCAACAAATGGTTATTATCAGGAGGACGGAGAACAGACAAATCCTGTTAAATGTTTCCACAAGCACTCAAGAAAGCCCTTTTGCATTTTAAAATTCTTGTGGTTTATTTTATGTGCCACTGCTAGGTCACAGTTCGATTGCTTCAGTCTGTTCCTGTCTGTTGTGCTGCTGTGAGGTTTGCGATTGTAGCTCCGCTTTTTTCTTCTTCAAATCTTTACCTTACTTTCACTCTCTGTTGTTTAAAGTGATAATATATAACTTATTTCCCACCATATTTCTGGTATTGTCTATCAAACTAATTTGATCGCTCGCTTCTAAAACCGCGAGTGCAGCGCGTTAGCATTCGTTCGCCGGTTAGCTTGTCACTCGCGGTTCCATTCGCGTTGCTATTCGCGCCTATTATTGTTTTCTTTTTTCTTGCTCCATTTTTCACGAGTTCATCATACAACAGTGGTAAGTGGTAAGTTAAGTTGGTATCATTCATCAATCACGGTGAGTAATGGCTTCTTCTCCTGCTATTGTTATTTGCACAGTTTGCCACATGTACAATTTATCTATCTCTGTCAGAGATTAGGGATTCACATGTGATAAATGCAGGGAAATAGTTAGGCTGACAGAGAAGGTTTTAGAACTAGAGACACGCATCCAAACTTTAGTTGAGGACAGTAAGAATGTGAGGGCTGTAGATACTGCTTTGGATGTGACTAGCTCAGGGACTCCTGTACATTGTTCGGTTCCAGCATTAGAGCCTGTGCAGCAGGGCAACTGGGTGACAGTGAGGCGGCATAGTCGCGGGTCAAAACACCGCTCTTCCGTTCCGATCAAAACATCAAACAGGTTCTCCCCACTCAGTGACGCACCCACTGAGAAACCTGGTGGAAGTGCTCTAGTTATTGGCAATTCTATTGTACGGAACGTGAAAATAGAGACACCAGCCACCATAGTCCATTGTTTACCGGGAGCCAGAGCGCCTGACATCTTGGCAAATTTAAAAGTGCTGGCTAATGCTAAACGTAAATTCAGTAAGATTGCTATCCACGCCAATGCAAATGATGTTCGACTTCGCCAGTCGGAGATCACAAAAAATAATGTTACAGAGGTGTGTGAACTTGCAAGTACGATGTCAGACACTGTAATATGCTCTGGCCCCCTCCCTGCTTACCGGGGTGATGAGATTCATAGCAGACTGTCGTCACTCAATGGCTGGATGTCTAAGTGGTGCCCGCAAAACAACATAGGTTTTATTGACAATTGGATGAGTTTTTGGGGCAGATCTGACCTGTTGAAAAGAGATGGTGTTCATCCCTCCTGGGGTGGTGCCGCTCTTCTCTCTAGAAATATGGCGCACAGTCTTAGAGTTCATACTTGACTAACTGGGGCCCAGGTCAGGAAGCAGACAGACTGGCTAAACCGACCATCTGCTAGCCACCTCACGTCACAGAAGTCAGTTAATTCTCAGCACATAGAGACTCCTTCACCTAGATATCACACTATAGAGACTGTGTCTGTTCCCCGAACTAGAAAATACAGAAAACGTCAAAACCAATTTATGAGTAACCATTTAATTGATGTTCAACAAATAAAAAGTGTTTACAATACACAGAAACAATTGATAAAACTTGGCTTACTGAATATCAGGTCCCTTTCTACAAAAGCACTTTTTGTAAATGATTTGATTAATGATCATAACCTAGATTTGCTCTGTTTGACAGAAACATGGCTAAAACCAGATGAATACATTATTTTAAACGAGTCTACCCCCCAAGATTACTGTTACAAAAATGAGCCACGTCGGATCACGTGACCCTTCGACTGCGATGCAGACTTAGTCTTTCGTTCTGCTCACTTTGCCACATATTTTATGATCCTGTCAGTAAAACGTAAACCACTCTGCATTGGACCCATCATGAGTGCTAAGGCAGACAAAGGGGATCGGAAAAGAGAGATTGAGCAATCGCCAATGAAGAAAATATTCAGAGATTCAGCCATCTCCAGAGAAGACCTCAATGATGCTATTGCTAACCGCATTGAACTAGCATTTAAAGAGCAGCAAAGCACTTTGAATTCGGTTGTGAATTCGGCAGTAAGAGATGTGATGGACTCGGTGCTGATTCCAGCATTGCGCGAACTGCGTGAGGACATACAAGCGACAAACAAGTCTGTTAACCTGTTAACCAGCGCCCCCCATATTGGGAATCACAGCTGAAAATGACTAACTAACTTAAAAAATGGTAACAGTTCCTGACTTCAGTGTGCCACACACACAACCAGAGTTGATAATGCTCAAAAATATAAAAAGTTATAGACACTGAAGTGCCTTGATAAAAATTGTACCACACTGAATTTTTTTTTTTATTTCATATAAAAATACATGAAATCAGTCCTGGAGAAATCCAGAAAAGCAATGGGTTCAAAGTCACATGTCTCATGAGTTTATATTTCAAATCTGAAGAAGATACCATGAAAAATGAGATTACTGCAGCCATTTCTTCTAGCCCCCCCCCCCCTTTTGAGGAAAAATATTTACCAAATTATTGAAGGGTTCTACTACAAACTATTTAGTCATTATACATGCCACTGCAGTTTTTCAATTATAAAACAGTAGACTGAATCTTAGACATCGTATCAGTGATTTATTTGAGCACTAGAAAAATACAATAAGAATATTTTTGAGTGATGAAAAAAAAAACAATAATAATAAAAAAAAATAACTTTAGTACATACTCTGATTTCCTGGAGGCCGCTGCGGGATGGACATGGTCCTAGCTGCCCGAGAGGGGATGATGCCAGGTTGGACATGGATGCTTGCTAAACCTATTTTTTGTAGGGGTGACCCCGAATAGTCGACGATTCGATGCTTCGATAGCAGGAGCCCGATTCGACTGCCAATCTCACAGTCAAATATTCGCGGGGTGTTATGATCATGCCATTTTGGCTATATGGGGGTGCTCAATGTTTGATTTCACATAGAACTACCGGTTTTCTCCCAATAAGTTAATATACAGCCTATTAGGATAATGTTGTAAATAAGAATCTGAAAAGAAAGAAGCTTTTAATAAATATTTTTAACGTGCGTGAATAAATCCAACCACTCCTATAGATTAAGTTTCACTTAATCCAAAATCTTGGCGGCAAGGATTTAAATCTTTTAACAAGACAGAGTGAAAGACTGGATTTTTTTCGATCAGGTAGGGTATAAGTGATTTCAACATATTTCAGCCAGTTTATATATATCGTGTATCTATTATTTATCTCGTATAAGATGCATTTGAGTTGTGCTGCAGTAAAGCACTTCATTGTAGTAACAGTGATTATCTCTTCAATCATGCAGCGCGAGCAGTCCAAACAACAATGCAGAATATTAATAACTATGACTGGTACTGTCATATTCATAACATTATAATGAGAACACTATTATAATAAAACGCTGTGAAGTTTTAGAGTTTAGCTAAACTTTTAGTGTTTCTGCACGTTGTTGCGTGAAGAACGCGTCCATAAAAGGAGCTCATTCAGAGCCGCGCAGACACGTTCTGCATTCGGGGCATTTTGTGCAGATAGCCTATAAGTTGTAATATTGACGTTATGTTGTATAAATAACGAACCGTATTCTATATGAGATAAATTAGTTAAATCCCATTGATTAAAAACCTGCTATCAAATGCTTCACTCTACTGGTAATCTTCAGCGTGCGCAGCTCAAATGCAGAACATTAATAACTACTGTCATATACATAACGTTATATTGAGAGCACTATTGTAAAAA
The DNA here is from genome assembly GCA_027422415.1 of Schizothorax lantsangensis. Taxonomy (NCBI): domain Eukaryota; kingdom Metazoa; phylum Chordata; class Actinopteri; order Cypriniformes; family Cyprinidae; genus Schizothorax; species Schizothorax lantsangensis. Next base: position 17,628,083 of record CM049846.1, on the reverse strand, counting down.
ATGTTGTGAATTCTTAGGGTTTCGCTGACGTTTAATGTTAACAATCTTTTAATCAAAATATAAAACATTATTTTTTGTATCTGTGAGGCATCCATTACAAATTTTCCCTGTGTGTTAACATCATTCTGACTGTGTCTGGCTTGACTCTTGGTAATGTATTTTGGCCCTGCCCCCAAACATATGATTTGACTATCAGTCGACTATTGGCAAGATTCGAAAATTCCGATTTGACTATGAAAATCCTTAGTCGGGGACACCCCTAATTTTTTGCTTTTTCTTCTCTCCTCTCTCCTACTGGGATATTGTCCTTATATATCCGGTACAACGATCTCTTTGCTGGTAAGACTGACACTCCTTTTTTCTTTTTTGGAGGGGACTAATGGAGAGTAGGTTTAATTAATAAAAAAATATTTTTTTGGCTGTGTGAGCCTTTCGGGAGACATGTCTTGCGTTGGAGTGGATCGGTCACGAACTATCACTGTTTTTTGTTGCTCAGTTCTTCTATTTATTTTACCTTATTTCTAAAGGGATTTTTCATCTAGGAGGTTTGGTATCTAAAATGCACATCAGCGTTTACTTGTTATTTACAGAATGGAAGTGCTTCTGCTCTTTTTCATTTATTGAGTATAATCTTGGGATTATGAATATTCAATGCATACTCTAAATATTTTATCATTGAATGTGAATGGTTTAAATTCTGCTGTTAAACAAACCTGTGTTAAATGAAACAATTGAACACCTTGGTAGTGATGAGAAGGGTAGATTTGTTTGTATCCGATGCAAAATATATAATAACAGGTTAGCATTGGTCTCTATTTATGGTCCGAATGAGACAGACAGTGCATTCCTTACACAGATTTCCAAAACTCTACTTGAAGAGATTGATTGCCCTCTAGTGGTGGATGGTGATTTTAATGCTGTCGTAAATCCTGCTTTAGATAAATCTCAATCTGATACAACAGCCAATCCATCCTCTAAATTATTGACTAAATTTATCACTGAGCTCAACTTAATCGATCTATGGAGAATTCAGAATACTAAAGCTAAGGACTTCACTTTTTTTTCTAATAGACACAAGACTTTCTCTAGGATAGACTTCATATTTCTCAGCCCATCTTTAATTTATTCTAATTCATCCATCTGTATATTACCAATTTTATTATCTGATCATTCTGCTGTGTTGTGCATTGTTCCTCTTTCCGATGTTAAAGCCAAGTCCCCTAGATGGCGCTTTAACATATCATTATTAAGTAATCAGATTTTCATTACTTCTTTAAAATAATATATTAAGGAATTTCTTGAAATTAATATGCCCTCTGATGTGGATATTCAAATACTGTGGGAAACGACTATACAAGGTTTCTGTATATCTTTCTCTTCTACTCTTGCCAAAGCGAAAACTCACCAGTTTACACAATTAGAAAATAAAATCCAATCATTACAAAACCTACAAAAACAACATTTTACTGAGCAACAGGCTACACAGCTGTCCTCTTTAAAAGAAGAATATGATTTACTTTCACACTCAAAGGCGGAATTTATTTTACATAGGACTAGACAAAAATATTATTTTGAATCAGAGAGACCTAGTCATTTATTGGCCCTTAGGTTGAAAGAATGCGAGTCTAAGGCATATATTAGCGCAATAAAATCATCGGATGATCAGGTCACCACAAACTCTGTGGCAATTAATGACATATTTAAAGGTTTTTACACAAATCTGTATAAAGCCGAAACAGATTTTGATGAACCAATTTGTAAGCAGTATTTAGATAAATTGGAACTGCCTCGGATCTCACAGATGGAGAAAGAATCTTTTGAGGCCCCATTAAGTTTGGAGGAACTCCACGTCTCTCTAAAAAGCCTTCAAAAGGGCAAATCACCGAGTCTAGATGGTTTCCCCCCCTGAATTATATTTAGAAATTTGGGATTTGGTAGGGATACTTATGCTTAACTCATTTAATTTTGCAATTGAACATGGGGTATTTGATAGAGATCAAAAACATCACTGATTTCATTACTTCTTAAAAGGGGAAAGATCCATTAGATTGTTCCAGCTACAGACCGATTTTGCTTATCCCATGTGATCTAAAAATCTATGCTGAAGTTTTTGCTTCTCGTATGGAGAAGGTTATTCACAATCTGATCAAGGAGGACCAGACTGGTTTCATCAAGGGGCGCAATGCATCTGACAATATGCGTCGACTCCTTCATATTATTGACTTTGCGGACTCCCACCCAACCCCTTGTGCGGTCTTTTCACTTGATGCAGAAAAAGCCTTTGACAGGCTAGAGTGGAATTATATGTGGGCAGTTCTGCAATGTTTCGGCTTCGGTGAACACTTCGTTTCTATGATTAAGACATTATACCACTCACTCACCCGCAGCATCAGTCATAACTGGTAATATTATTTCCCCCTCATTCCCTTTACAGCGGGGAACGAGGCAGGGGTGTCCGCTTTCCCCCTTATTGTTTTGTCTATCTCTTGAACACTTAGCACAAGCCATCAGGAAATCTGAAGTATCGATTAAGATTCATGACCATAATCATAGTATTTCATTATACGCTGATGATATTATTCTATATTTAGACCACTTTGATGTTTCAGTCTCTAGTATAATTAAGGAATTTGATAATTTTAGTAGCCTATCAGGATATAAAATAAATTGGAGCAAATCTGCTTTAATGCCAATTAACAATGTTAAGGTTAATTCTTCTAATTCCTCATTTATCCCTATTAAGGAATCTTTCATCTATTTGGGCATTACCATATATAAAAACATTCAAAAGATTGCCAGAGACAATTTTAATAACATTTTAGTTAAGGTCAAAAATGACATTCAAAGATGGAAGAATCTTAAAGTCTCTCTCCAAGGAAGAATCTCCACTGTTAAGATGAATTTGTTACCTCGATTTTTTTTTCTTCTCTATGCTACCACTTTCTCCCCCTCCAGGTTACTTAAGGAGATCAACTCCATAATTTCTAAGTTTATCTGGAATGATAAATGTCCCAGAATTAAACTTACCACATTACAACATCCTAATAGCGCAGGAGGACTGGCTGTACCAAATTTTGAATTATATTATTGGTCGTTCCAGCTTAAGGCTCTTCATAATTGGGTTGATCCTCAATCTACAGTTTCATGGAGGGTGATTGAAGCTGACAAGGTTAAACCAAATAGACTTCAAGATGTTTTATTTACTGGCACAGGAAAATTATAAATTTGGTCCGGTTGTGGCTAACTCTATTAAAATCTGGAAAACGGTTGAACGTCGGATAGGTGGACCCTTCAAATTATGTAACAGTACACCCTTATGGCACAATTTTAATTTTGTATGTGGAAATCGTCCATTTGTCCAACCCTCTTGGTCTTCTTTAGGTGTAAACACGTGTGGTGATATATATGATAACCAGGGCCTCTGTTCATTTCAGACATTAAGAACCAAATTTTGTCTACCAGCATCCGCATATTTTGTCTTTCTCCAATTACGTTCTGCTCTCAAAGCGTATGGCGTTCCTTGGTCTTCTTCCATTTCCTCTCATGCTATGCGGGACTGGATTGCACCATCTGCTGGTCGGCCATCTGTTTCCTTAATATATAATAAAATTATTGATTGTATTACAAAACCTCTTTCTATTAAAACTATTTGGAATAGGGAATTATCTGACCTTAATTTTTCTGTCAACTGGGAGAGAGTGTGGTGTAATCTCAGTTTAACATCTAAAAATCTGGCTCATCGTTTTATTCACTTCAAAGTCATTCATAGAGCATACATAACTCCTTACAAAAGATTTAAGATGAAACTACAGTCAAATTTGAACTGCCATATATGTAACACTACATCATCAGGCACTTTTCTGCATATGTTTTGGGAATGTCCTGTCGTCATCAGTCTATGGACACATGTAAACCTGGTTTTGTCATCATTACTGCGACTTGATTGGTCTGTTAACCCAAGTTTGTGTCTTCTTAATGACGATTCTGGTCTCTGTATTAGTTCGATTCAAAAGAGAATGTTGTTTGCTGGTTTTACAGCTGCGAAGAAGACAATAATCCAGAACTGGTTTACACCACACATGTGTAGAAAAAAATATTGGATCCGTAGCCTCCTGCAAATAGTGTCATGTGAATGTACAACGGCACGAGTTGGTGGGGCCAGGCCTTCGACCATTGATGCTTGGCAGTGTTTTTTGTTGGATAAACGTGATTGTATAAAGGAGTGACTTTTGTGTTCTTGTTGTCCTTCCGTCTCCCCCTCCCTTTTGATTGGACCTTGAGATGTTGAGTATGTGTCTGTTGTTTTGTTTTGTTATATTTTGGATACTATGTTATGTGTGAAAGAATAAAACATAAAAAATAGTTGATAACAAAAAAAAGAGCCACGTCCAAAAGGCAAAGGGGGAGGTGTTGCTACAATTTATAACAATATTCTCAGTATTTCTCAGAAGACAGGCTTTAAGTATAACTCCTTTGAAGTAATGGTGCTTCATATAACATTATCTAGAGAAAAAAGTATTAATGACATATCCTCCGTGATGTTTTTTTACTGGCTACTGTATACAGGCCACCAGAGCACCATACAGACTTTATTAAAGAATTTGCTGATTTTCTATCAGAGTTAGTGCTGGCTGCAGATACAGTCTTAATTGTGGGTGATTTTAATATCCATGTTGATAATGAAAAAGATGCATTAGGATCAGCATTCATAGACATTCTGAACTCTATTGGGGTTAGACAACATGTTTCAGGACCTACTCATAGTCGAAATCATACTCTAGATTTAATACTGTCACATGGAATTGATGTTAATGGTGTTTAAATTCTGCAGCAAAGCGATGATATATCAGATCATTATCTAGTCTTGTGTAAACTCCATATAGTTAAAGCTGTAAATTCAACTCCTTCTTACAAATATGGTAGAACCATCACTTCTACCACAAAAGACTGCTTTGTAAGTAATCTTCCTGATTTATCTCAATTTCTCAGCATATCCAACAGCTCAGAACAACTTGATGATGTAACAGAAACTATGGACTATCTCTTTTCTAGCACTTTAGATACGGTTGCTCCTTTACACTTAAGGAAGATTAAGGAAAAGAGTCCAACACCGTGGTATAATGAGCACACTCGCACCCTAAAGAGAGCAGCCCGGAAAATAGAGCGTAGCTGGAGGAAAACAAAACTAGAGGTATTTCGTATTGCTTGGCGGGAAAGTACCCTATCCTACATAAAAGCTTTAAAAACTGCTAGATCTGATTACTTTTCATCTCTTTTAGAAGAAAACAAACATAACCCCAGGTATTTATTCAATACAGTGGCAAAATTAACAAAAAATAAAGCATCAACAGGTGTTGACATTTCCCAACAGCACAGCAGTAATGACTTTATGAACTATTTTACTTCCAAAATTGATACTATTAGAGATCAAATTGTAACCATGCAGCCGTCAGCTACAGTATCACATCAAATAGTACACTATAGATCCCCTGAGGAACAATTCCACTCATTCTCTACTATAGGAGAGCTCTTATCGCATTATAGTCCTCCACGGCCGCTGCATTCTCAAAACTCTGGCCATTTGATAATACCTAGAATATCAAAATCAACTGCGGGCGGCAGATCTTTTTCCTATTTAGCGCCCAAACTCTGGAACAATCTACCAAACACTGTTCGGGAGGCAGACACACTCTGTCAGTTTAAATCTAGATTAAAGACCCATCTCTTTAACCTAGCGTACACATAACACACTAATACACTTCTAATATTCAAATCCGTTAAAGGATTGTTAGGCTGCATTAATTAGGTCAACCGGAACCAGGAACACTTCCCATAACACACAATGTACTTGTTACATCATAAGAAGATTGACATCTACGCTAATATTAGTCTGTTTCTTTCTTATTCCGAGGTCACTGCAGTCACCAGATCCAGTCCGTATCCAGATCAGATGGTGGATCAGCACCTAGAGATGACCTGAACGTCAGCGGAGACCAGGACACCTAGATGAGCCCCAGAGACAGATCCCCAGTGAGGACCCCGTCACCTAGACAGCCATCGGGAAAAGACCACTGGAACCAGTTGAGCCCTTACAATCTGACTTTGCAGCAGTTGGAATTGAACTGCTGGGTCGTCTGGCCAGAGGAGAAATGGCCCCCCGACTGAGCCTGGTTTCTCCCAAGGTTTTTTTCTCCGTTCTGTCACCTATGGAGTTTTGGTTCCCTCTGGCTTGCTTAGTTGGGGACACTTCATTTCCAGCGATATCGTCGACTTGATTGAACAGAAACTTTTTGAACTGAACTGAGCTGGATGATGCCATCACTGAATTCAATAATGAAATGCCTTTAACTGAAAATTGAGTGTTTAATCTTGTCATTTTACATTATTGACACACTATTTTCCTATTTTGATATTGTGCAGTTGCTTTGACACAATTTGTATTGTTAAAAGCGCTATATAAATAAAGGTGACTTGACTTGACTTGACTAGAGATGGATTTTTCTACTGACCAATTAAACTGACCTCAGCAGAACCATGATAAACAGTAATGCATTTTAATGGCTGTATATGATGTGCGTTGGTCATTGAAGGACCACTGAATGTGCCTGCATAGTGATACAGACCTTACAATGATCAAAGGTGTTTCTACGTATGTCATTACTAAGTGTACTGGATATTAAATATGCCTTAATGAATAAATCTTTTTTACATGGATGCTTAGCATGTTTCTGGATGTCAAGGAAAAGGTTCAGACCAGCCTTTGGTGGGAAGAGCTGATTTAGGTGTAGCTCAGACAGATTATTTATTTATTAATTTGTTTGTTTGTTTGCGATTCTCATGTTATTCACAAACAGTGCATAAGCAACCATCTAAATGTAGGGCAGGGCCTGTATAGCTCCTTAGTTCTCTTACGCCCCTTTCTCAGGATTCTCTTTTCTCTCCTCCCAGTTTTCTTGATTTTATTCTTGATTATTTCGTCAAAATTTACCATTCTATAACTGCTGCAGGAGAAGAACTACATACCTCAAGGCAGTCATCGCAAAATTTGAACCTGCTTTTCTGAGATTTTATTAAGACGACACCAGGTTTTATTCAAGTAAGTCATGCAAAATGCAGTGTTTGTTTGAATGTTCCACTTTGTGTCTTTGACGACCTTGTGTTGTGTTATTTAGCGACAGCTTAATTGGAATAGTTTCCCATTTGGGTGACACTTGATAAAGTTAGATACATGAGGCATGAACATTGCAAGTGTTTTTTTTTTTTTCTGTAAGAACTCTGAGCTTTCTGAAGCTAAAAATTGTCCCCCACAAGAAAAAAAAAATATAGAAATGCACGTGTACATTTCAGTTAAATAGTGAGACAAAGCAGTGCGCTTGTGTAATACAAAACCCTTCCACTCCACCACCAAGACATTACTTTCAGATAAAAGTATTTTATCTCTCTCAGGCTCAGTCCTTAGGATGCACTTTGATGTACATCAACTCACTCATTTTACACACCCGTTTCAACACTGCAGATGTCTGCACATCACATTCCCATGACTGACCAACCTAAAATTTTACAGAATTTTAGAAGCCTGAAAATGTCTAACCAATGAGAGTCATATGAAAATGTACATTTATATCACCATTTCTATTCCAGCTCATAGTCTCTTCTGTTGATGTATGATTCATGACAACATTTACATATGTTGTCTTATAGTTATTACCAACTATCAATAAAAGCACAAAAAAAGAAAAGTAGAGCGTAAGAGAGCATAAACACTGATGCTGTATGGCCTTTCATAGTTTCCACTGAGTGCTTGTTTAATGCTAGCCGGACAGCTGTAGAAATATCGGCAAGGATTCCCAAATGTTATTTATCTGAGTGTAATACATCTGTTCACTGATTTGCTGTCCTCTTGAATACTGTCTGGGAATTTGGGTGAATTCTGTTTTTTATTAATTTTTATAAGGTCTTGTTGGGTGGAGATGGCTTGAAATTGTTTGGAATGTCTGCAAAAGCTGGCCAACTCTGGAAAACAGAGAGGAAAAAATGGTCCTTCTAAAATGCAGCTTGTAATTGGATGCAAACCTCAAACCAGCATTACATTTATGTCTCTTTTGTTCAGACTGTGTCTAAGATGAAAAATATTTAGAATAGTTCAGATTTTCATTCCAAACAGCACTCAACTTTCATTCTGTCAAAGTGGAGTCATTGTGAAATGGCAGCGTCTGCTAGTTAATGATGTGCAAAATATGTTCATATTTTATAATTCTCATAAATATATCACTACTTTGAATGTTTTCCTGTTTTATTGATTCAAATCAGTTAATTTTGTTTTTTACATAGATGAACAGAATTTGTTTTTGTTTGCATGTGAAAATACAAATTGGGAGTTGATAAGTGGCTTGATCATCAGTCCCTGAAACAATATATGAAGTTCTGGGCTGGCACCACAGAGCGCTGACAAAATATAACAAAATGTATAAATTGTCAATTTTGTCCACTGGCCATACATTTCACCTCTTTCAAATTCCTGCGTCCTACAGAATCCAATAGTATATTGTCTGCTGGCCATTTTAATACAGGTCAAAACCCTTCTTTTTCGAATTCATCAAGACAGTTTGATTTCAGATGATTTTACACATATTTCACACACAATTATTTATTTTTTTCCTAGGCTTGATTGTGTTTATGGGGTGCAGTCTAACATGTCAATGCCTTGTTTTTTTTTTTACATTATTTTTCACATATTTTACCTTTATTCCACACCGCTCTGTCCCTTCTCCTATAAATGCGCTGATCATTTCCTGTTTATATGAAGCCTCTCCCTCAGAAATACACAATGGGCTCAGATTGGTTAGCTGGCCCAGTGTGTTGTGATTCGCTAAACCGCCAGTGCTCGTCTAAACGTCATGCCCCTCACCTTAGCGGCATGTGCTCGGTGTTGTATTGTAAACAATGGCAACGTCTAAATTGCTTATCAGTTTGAGCCCAATTGAGACCCAGAGAATATTAGTGAAGAGGATCGCGCAGAACCTGTGCAAGCACGGCTCTTAACAGTATGTTTTTTGTTTGTTGTTGTCTCATGCTTTTAGATACGCAGTTATTTGTTAATGCTACTGCTTCTGTTAGCTTTTAATATACAGTTGTAGCCTGATTAAAGCTTTAATACAGTACGGCAACCGCACGCGCGTATAACGCTTCTCATAGCTATGTGAAAATATGTGTATAATTGGAACAGTTCATTGTTGGAGCTGAGCTAATGATCTGAATGAGAGAGACGAGAGAGATAGAGAGAGAGAGAGAGAGAGAGAGATGTGCAGAGCAGGGGGACGCGAGGAACAGGATTAAGAACCGCTGCTTTAGAACATTGATTTTGAAACTTGTGAATCCATTAGAATTGTTAGAAGACAGAATCGCCATTCATATATGAATTGATTTTTACGTGCAGTGCACCCCTAGTTTTCTCTTCCTCTTCTCTAAAGCAGCGCAGCATGGCCTTGCCCCCTTTGTTGCATGTTCCTAGGGGCGGGGTTTATCTGGGTTTGCTCAAGAGCATTTTGAATGGTCCTACGCCTTCCACAGAATATATAAATACAGATAAATACATTTAGACCACTTAACTTGCATCATGTAATTAACATTTTTAATCAACTGACAGCCCTACTAATAAGCGTTAAGAGTAAGAGTGTGTGGTTTTTCTATTAATCAGATATGCAGTGTAAATAATCAGGCCCCTGCAGAGAGAGGCACTAGTGGACCCTGTTGGTGTGGTCACGGGCAAGCTTACTACAAAACATTTTAATTCTGTGTAATTCAGCCTTTGAAGTATTTTGAATGAATGTATTTGCTATTCAGCAGTGTTTAGCTCACAGGAACACTAATGTTTACAATGTTAAATAAGGATGTAATGATATCAAAATCTCACAATACGATAATATCTCAATATGAAGTCCTCCACGATATGATATTTATTGTGATATTAACCCTTTAAGACCGGCCATGGAACAATTCCTGCCAGAGTATAACTTAGTATTTTTGCATGCTGTGCTGTCATTCTTTTGAGTATTTTCAAATGCCATATATCAATACAATCCTTAAACCCCCCAATTTGAAGGCTATGTATGTAATAAGTCCATAGTAACTAGATAAATAGCTCAAAAATGCAATAAAAAAATTATTTTAAACATATTTTACTAAATACAGAAATATCACAAATGTCAACCTCAAGCTTGTCAATGTAAAACTACATACAGAATTTACATACATTTGTTTGTGAGATACACTCATTTTTATAAACAGTGTGTTGTGAAGTCAAACAGATAACATATTGATAACATATTGCTTTTGAGAGCAATGTTGACTGAACAACTAAAAAGACTATGTAAAATGATCAGTTACACTACTCTAAAATCTGTAATTTATCAAAACTAAAAATGCAGAAAGGCTATGATAACACTTGTGACTGTTCATGTCCAGAATAATGCAGATGGGCACTTGGCATGCCTCACACATGAATGGTGTGCATTTTAATTTGTGGGGTCAAAAAGATAACATTTTGCTTTTGAGAGCGATGTTGACTGAATGAATGAATGAATGAATGAATAAATAAATAAACACAAACAAATATATAAAGACCATGCCAGTTATTCTTGTGTAAAAAAATAAAATAAATAAGCATAAATACATAAAACATTTAAAAAAAACACTAAACATACTGAAAGGCACCGCTACATATACACTGCCTAGCTGTGATAAGACTTGTAATGGTTCCTGTCCAGAATAACACAGAGGGGCACTTGGCATGCCTCACACATGAATGGAGTGCATTTGCCACACAGCCTGCATTTCCTGCGCCCCCGTGTGGCTTTTTTTTTTTTGAGCCAACTGCACCAGAAATGGCAAAAGGTAAGTGCTGGTAGCTCTCCCGTGCTAGTTGTTACTTAAGGACACACCACACAGCTCCGCTGTCAACTGTTCTTGGAAGGCCTGCCCTGGTGTGTCATGGGCTGCTCCTCTTTGCTGCTACACAGTTGCTTGTGCAGCAAGTAGCTGTTTGTTACAGCAATGTCAATGAAATGGTGCAGCACAGTCATGTACCACTTCCTGTTTTTTTCCATGGGGAAAAGTAGCCAATCAACTGATCTGAAAGGTCAACTCCTCCCATGAAACGATTGTAATCTTTCACAGCCGCAGGAACTGGAACATCCACATTCTTGTACCCACTGCTGGATTTGCACACTCTTTTCACAGTGTCCCCCGAGTATGCAGTGTGCAGAATAGTGCACACACTCACCTATTGTGTTTCCATCCATTTTGTGAAAAGGAATGATCCCTGTCTGATCCACCTTATTGATCCCTGTGGAGATTTCCTTGTCAGCGCATTCACGTTGGTTTATGGGACACCAATCCTTGTGTCCCTGATGTTTCCACAAGCTCCAAACCCAAGGTTATGAAGGTGCTGGAAAAGTATAAAATGATATATAAAAATATAAAATGGTATAAAAATGATCTCAGTAAATGTGATATCCAGATCCCAAGAACTCCTTTCTGACCAGCGACATCACAGCATCAAATTAAAGTCTCTTCCCACTTACAACATTGGACTTCCCTGTGTAAATGTTGAAATCCATTGTGAAGCCACTACTGTCACACAACACAAACAGTTTTATTCCCCACTTTACTGCTTCAGGCTGATTCTGGCTTTGGTGGCAACCATACGCTCATCCACAGAAAGGTTTTTGTCAGGGTGGTAGACAGCTTTGCAGACTACACGTAAACTGTCATATAGAGGCCGTATTCTATGCAGACAGTCATCCTTTTTTTTTCTGTCATTGGCAGCATCTTCTGCTGGGTCACTCGAGTGCATATTCCATGTGATGCTAAGGAACCGGTCTCTGGACATGACCTTTTGAGGGTAGGGAAGATGGATTTGACACGCCAGAAATCTCTGAGCTTTGGAAGCTTTAGAATGTACAGTGTGAGGCCAATGTATTTGCATTTTTCTTCTGTGATGTCAGTCCACTTGCATTTTTTCCCTGCAGCAATATTTCTTGATGCTTTTTTGTTAATGCTGTATATTACAACCTGCAACGTACTGCATAAGTAAACATAATTTACAGTGTAACATTTTGGTAATTATAGTGTACCTATTCAGTACCTCTGTGTAGGTATAAGGGAATAATATGTGAAGTTTGGGGAATAAAGGGGTAATAACCTGTAAAATTACAAATGATTTCTACTGTAAGTATTTTGAAACTAAGGGTTACCTATTCTAATATTACGTGGTATGTAGGCTATACAACAATCTTATATTTGCAAGCGATTTAGCAAAAACAAACACTGTGTAGGCCTACTTTTTAAACACGCTGGGTTCTTTTTTCAATCCAAATGCTTGGTTTAGGCTGTTGGGTTAGGAAGCTGACTTGATTTGACCCAATTTGGGTTGATATCAGCAGAGGTGGAAAGTAACGAATTACATTTACTCGCGTTACTGTAATTGAGTAGCTTTTTGTGTACTTCTACTGGTAACACTTTAGAATTCTGTTCCGTCCTTAATGAATAACTACACAGGAACAAATGAGTAACGCAATATTAACAATCTAGTAACTACTGTTAACTAACAAGAAACTCTGATTAACGAATTAGTAAGTAATAGCACACAGATGACACTAGTAGTTTACTATTAACTAATCAATAACTACTATTTTTTTCGTTCTTCCCAGAGAACTAATGAGAAAGTTTCATAATTCATGCAAAACTAAACAATAAGTAATGCAGGACAAATGACTAGCACTGTAACTGCTACTATAAACAAATTCACAAGACTATTTACATTATCTGTTGCCTAATAGCAGACTTGTACCCAATGTCCTATTACTGTTTAAATTTGACGCAGTATATATAATTAGAAAATAATTTTTGTATGCATTTGACAAGCAATGTGCACATATCATATGCACACCAAAATGCGTATAATATGCAAACACGTGTATCATATGAAGAGTCATCAGTCATCCAAATTCCATACAGTGATTTTATTATTTAATGTATACTGTTAAAAAAAATAATAATATTATATATATATTTTTTTAAATATGTGTGTACCAGTTGGTGGGTCAGTGTCTTGCTCAAGGGTCTCACCTCAGTCGTGGTATTGAGGGTGGAACTGGTCATTCACTCCCCCCACCAACAATCCCTGCTGGTACTGAGACTCGAACCTGCAGCCTTTGGGTTACAAGACCGAATCTAACCATTAGGCCATGACGTGTGTATGTGTGTGTGTGTATCTTGTGAATGGTTATAAGATTCTAGAATTACTTTTTCATTAATAACTACTATAAGAATCATGGTAACCCACTATTAATTGCTCAAGTGTTACTTCATCCTTCTGAAGGAATTACTAATTACTTGGATCAGTATTCTAAAGTGAAGATCATGGTAACCCGCTATTAATTACTCAAGTGCTACTACATCCTTCTGAAGGAATGACTAATTATTTGGATCAGTATTCTAAAGTGAAGATCATGGTAATCCACTATTAATTACTCAAGTGCTACTACATCCTTCTGAAGGAATGACTAATTATTTGGATCAGTATTCTAAAGTGAAGATTTTGGTAACCCACTAGTAATTACTCAAGTGTTACTACATCCTTCTGAAGGAATGACTAATTACTTGGATCAGTATTCTAAAGTGAATATCATGGTAACCCACTATTAATTACTCAAGTGTTACTACATCCCAGTCAGCAAACAAATTTGGCCCAGATTTGGCATGCATCTGGCACAGCTGGCATTCATCCGGCACTGGCATACAGCATGTGGGCCAAACATGGCCCGGGTTTGGCATAGGTGGTACCGGGTTTAAGACGGCACACAAGACATGGGCCAGATGTCAAATGTAGTATTTGGCCCAGATGTCAAAAATAGAAATGTGGGCCACATAAGTATGACCGATCTTGACCCACATGTAAAATCCATTTAAAATATTTTTGAGTAAAGTGCCAATGTTTTCCCATACAGAAAAGTAATATATTCACATATATGTGAAACAATGTTAAATATATTTTGAAAATGCATAACATAAAGCTCATGTTGCGTGTTTAATTATGTGTTTACATACATGCAAAATTATATTCATGCCTCATATGATAATATATGATATTATATTGTATATTATAGAATAGTATATCCTGTTGTTTTATATATATATAATATATATATTTATCTGCCATTCATCCGGCACTGGCATACAGCATGTGGGCCAAACATGGCCTGGGTTTGGCAAAGGTGGTACCGGGTTTAAGACGGCACACAAGACATGGGCCAGATGTCAAATGTAGTATTTGGCCCAGATGTCATATGTAGATATGTGGGCCACATAAGTATTGCCGATCTTGACCCACATTTAAAATCCATTTAAAATATTTTTGACTAAAATCCCAATGTTTTCCCATACAGAAAAGTAATATACATATTCACATATATGTGAAACACTGTTAAATATATTGAAATATATTTTTAAAATGCATAACATAAAGCTCATATTGTGTGTTTAGATGTGAAATTATATTCATGCCTCATATGGTATTATATGATATAAGATACTATATCTTATTTATCTTATATATCCTGTTGTTTTATATATATTTATATACAACTGACTTCAAACAATGTTTTGCATTCACATTCTCATTCAATTACAGTTTGATGTAGGCATACTATCCACTTAAACAATACATGATGAAGTTTCAGGATATTTTATTTGACTTTTATGCACTATTTATGTAAATGCGTAACTTTGATGTGTTTTAGACCATGTTGGCCAATCAGAAGCCTGAAAAAGTTTCCAGTAGGCGGAGATAACAGCGCAGGCTCCGACGTCACAAGCCAAAAACTCCGGTTTCGCTGTCTACACGATAACCGGAGTTTTAGAAAATCTTCACCCTGGCAGGAGTTTTCATAAATGTTGGGTTTCAGTGACCTGGTGCAGAGTTTGCGTGAGGACGAACCGCCAAACCACATATAAAAAGCTGCGGTTTTGAAAATAACCGTTGGTGTGGACAGGGCCAATGGGCGCGCGCGTTGAGCATTCAAATCGCATTTAAACTGGAGCGGAGGAGGTTACCATGGTAACGGCGTCAACTCACTCAGCTGACAAGGAGCGAGAGTCTGTTGCTGTGTCCCAATTCGCCTACTTATACTATGCCCTAAAAGTATGTACTTTTTTGTGAAGAAAAAGTACATACTTTTGAGTATGTAGCAGAATAGTAGGCAAGCATTGGACTTACTACTTCGTCATAGCTGCTTCTTTAACGGTCGCTCTGTTGCTTAGTTACGAGCATCCTGTAACTGTTCAAA